>JAHKKF010529699.1:0-20256 GCA_019740295.1 Labeo calbasu | reverse complement strand
TTTCCGATCCACATGAATTTGTAAGTGCTCACGCTATGAATAACACGTTTGGAAATGTAATTTAATCTGTGATATGACTCGTTGCGATCACTGTCTTTCTTCATAAAGCAACTCATCTGATTTACTGTTCAGCAGCTCTTTGTAAGAAATCGTGTATTTGTTCAATTTAAGTCCAGTAAAACTGATTGCACTTTATCTCTTTATGAAATTAGGGCGATATGATTAAATACATCAGCGTTTACTTTATTTAGGAATATTTATTCATGGATTTGCACTACGCCACACCTGCATCGTCTTTACACACAGACTAAACTTACTAGAGAAGCGTGACATAATATGCCTCTGTAAATAAATGCAATTTAAATTAATGTCTTGCACACTTTAACGCTCATTGAATGGAACATATACGCTGTCTTCGAACTGTAATCAGGACAGAAAATTTCAAGTTTGCAGGGCACTTACTTTTGAATAGAACATACATCTGAGATACACACAAAATGTGCAGAGCGGTGGTTCACTTACATGATCAACTGCCTGAGATCAACCTATAGTGTGTTTATTTTATCTGGCAGATATATCAGTGCCACCTAGTTATTAAAAACTGCAAACGAGAAATTAATTCGGTCCTGTGTGTGGTACAGTAGAAGGCGGCCGTATGATTTCTGTGAGTGTGTATGTGTCGTGTTCTGGCCACACGACCGAGTGTTTGAACGAACGCAATGGATTCCAATATTAGTACAATTATTCTAAGCAAGTGCAAGCAGCTCTTAAAAATATTAAAGCAAATACAGTTGTTTTTTTCCTCTAGTGGTTTGTATTTATTGTCATTGTATGCTATTTAGTGTGTCCTAAAACATGGCGGTGACTACCCAGAATGCAATGCGCAGTGACGTAGATTCCCATGCTCTATTGAAAGGTTCACATGTTCACATGTTCGGACATTATGTACTACAACTGCGGCCAAAAAGGTCATAAAGCTTGTGCGTGCCCGACCCCAAATCGCAAAAGACAGCAGTTACTGCAAAAGCTCAACGCACAAAGATGAGACCAAGTCATTCAAGGCCAGATATGTTGCTAAAGGCTTTAGTCAAGTGATGGGTGTAGATTACAAGGAGACTTTCTCACCAACAGCAAATATCACTTCAATACAAGCCTTAGGGCAAATGGCAGCACAATATGATCTTGACCTCCACCAAATGGACGTAAAAACGGTGTACTTGCATGCTCCAGTTCATTGTACGACTTACATTGAGCAGCCAGAAGGATTTGAAGTGAAGTCAGACATGGGTGATAAACTAGTGTGTAAACTGAACAAGTCACTGTATGGTTTAAAGCAGTCAGGCAGAAGTTGGAACAAAATATTACATGATTACCTCATTGAGAATGATTTTGTTTAGAATTCAGCTGACCACTGTGTGTACAGTAAACAAACTGAAAAAGAGAGAGTGACAGTAATAATCTGGGTAGGTGATCAGATTATTGCTGCCATTAAGATTCAAAATGAAAGATCTGGGAAAACTCAAACATTTCCTGGAAATTGATTTCCAGTCGTAAAAATAAACCAGAAAGGTACATTTTGAGGGTACTAGAGAGATTCAATATGACAGATTGTAAACCCAGGTCGACACCATGTCAGCAAAAACTGGATTACAACAGTGATAGTGATCCTGTTGATCCTAAAAGGTACCGTGAGGCAGTAGGTAGTTTGATCTATTTGATGACTTGTACTAGACCTGATCTAAGTTGGGTTGTTAGTAAGCTGTCTCAATACTTGTCAGACCCAAACGAACAACGCTGATCTAGAGTTAAACATCTAATGAGGTCCCTGAAAGGTCCAATTGATCATAAACTATGTTACAAGAAAAGAGAAACAGTCCACAGTTGCTTTTATCTACATGTGAAGCAGAGTATATGGCACTCGCTGTTACCACATAAGAAAGCATATACCTTGTACAGTTGTTGAACAGTATGGAAAATACCTGTCTGTATATGCCTGTACACATTTTTGAAGATAACCAAGGTGCAATTGCTTTATCAAAGAACCCAGTGTGTCACCAAAGATGCAAGCATGTTGATGTACAGTACCATTTCAATCGAACAGCACTGGCTGCACCAACAACTACACTTCTTAACCTGTCCAGTTTCTTCCAAAACGAAAGCATCAACTAGGCACAATGAAAGCGTTGCATCATTTAATAGTGTTGTATCTGTTGTCTAATATAACATTAGCATCAGCAGTTCGGGTGCCTTGGTTACTGTGGCTGTGGGTGCGGGAGTGGGACTGTTTTTAGTTTCTGTGTTATTCAAAAATTTGGATCCTTTATTGCATTTTGATTCTAAACGTAAGTAAAATCTCAAACTAATTTAGTGTAATTTAGAGTTAAGTTTCATTAGCACTACTACATGCTACTAAAAGCTTTTCATATAAATCGGAATAATTGCAGACAGTGATAGTCGTATTTTTAACTGCTTCTTACCTGTACGTAACCTGCTCCTAATTTGATTGTGGGTTCTGCACCACCTTCAAATGTTTTAAGTACTTTAAGTGTGACTGTTAGAAGCGAGCGTACATCCATGCACTTCCACAATTAACTGAAAGAGATGTAAAGGCAGAAAGGAAACGTAGCTGGTGCTAAATATACAGCGATATGCAATGATGCATTTTAGTTTATTCTATTCATATTTAAATCACAACATTTCTGTAAAAGATCATTTTTACAATTCTTGGTACACATTTTTAAGTCTGCTAATATTTGCATTTGTTATAATAATGTTATTAATGTATTATTAAAATCACATACCATTTAAGAACAATCTGTATCAGTATCAACACTGATAAAACTGTAACAAAAAGTGTTGTTTTTAAGGTTTTTTACAAACAATATCTTTGAATTACACAATATCTTGTCACATTCACATGCATGAAGGCAGATTTAGGACAGTCTCTCTATGGACAGCACATTGTGTCTGATGTTGTACTGAAAGCTGTGTCGTCATTTATGACTAACAGCAACCCAAACAAACAGCTGGTCCTCTTTTCATGGGACTTCATCGCAAAATCATCGCAAGAAACATTTACAAAGGAGAAGACCAGAGCAAGCATATTCACAAATTTATATCTGAACATCATTTCCCACACAAAGAACAATCACACATCTACAGTGTGAGTAAATAATACATATGCATTTGCTGTGTCAAGTGGAAGGATGGTTAGGAGATGGTTTGAAAAAGTTAATCAAAAACTGAAACTGAAGCTGAATCAAAACCGGTGAGAACTAATTAATTAACTAATGAGTAACCAGGGCAATTAACTAGAGAAACGAAGGAAACACAAGGAAATCAAAACAAAATTAAGATATAAATATAGGTAAATAAGGTGGATAATGCATTCTGTTTTTGAAAAATTGTATTTAAACTATACAACATACAAGGCTGCCTTACTACCCTGAAGACGAGAAAATATTTGGTGTTAAAGGCTGCAAGTCTGTGAAACATGAGTTGGTACTCCATTTAAAATTGGGAAAATAAAAATCGCAGCACTGTTTATGTACTATAGTGGTTGTTCATTGGGAAATAAATGAAAAAATATCTGGTACTTCTTTATCTGTGTCATGAACATTGAAAATGTGCAAACAGCCTTATTTAAAAAAAAAAAAAAAAAAGCACCAAAGCAGTCATGATAGCAAATGGTATTTTATTTGTTTGTTTTTGAATGTGTAAGGTACCCTGATACTTTGTTTTTTGGCAGAACCTGAATACCACAAATATGCAACATGCAGTGGAGGAAGCCAGTTTTATAAAAAGTACCAAAAATAAACTAAACAGATAAATATTTATATTATTTAAAAATATTTTTTTTCACATTTGTTTATCGTTTCCAATCATGTTTGTTTATTACAGGGTCATACAAATTATGCCATTTATTTACACACTTGTTTATTTACATATGTTTTATTTTATTTTATTAGGTCCTATTACATATTATTCCATAATTTTGTGTTTACATTATTAGTTTTTGAATATTGTATATTAATTTTCTTCTTTCCATTTTCTTCTTTCCATTAATTTTCTTCTTTCCATTTCCAAATAAGCTTTCCATTGATGTGTGATTTGTTAGGATAGGACAATATCTGGACGAGATTGGACGAGATGCAACTATTTGAAAATCTAGAATCTGAGAGTGCAAGAAAAATCAAAATTTTGAGAAAAATCGCCTTTAAAGTTGAAGTTCTTAGCAATGAAAATTACTAATCAAAAAATTAAGTTTTGATATATTTACGGTAGGAAATTTACAAAATATCTTCATGGAACAAGATCTTCACTTAATATCCAATTTTTGACATAAAAGAAAAATCGATCATTTTGACCCATACAATGTATTTTTGGCTATTGCTACAATGTGCTACTTATGACTGGTTTTGTGGTCCAGCGTCACATGATGAGGAAGGTTTTAGTATTGCTCTTTGTAATACTATGTACTTTTGATGGAAGGGAGAGTGACTTAACTTAGAAAACATTAAGTTTTTATAACACTTGACTTAGAAAAGTCAATATAAAGAGCTGAATCAGAAAACATTCAGTTCATACACAAGATGAACTCAATTAAATGTTTATATATTCTAAGAGCACATAAAGTTTAACATTATTTTCCCCCAGGTTATAGTAAGAAGCACATTATGCCTAATTTAATATAGAGAACACATTTCTGTAGTGGTCATGTTTACAGCAAGTTGAACATACGCGTCTTAGAAACAAGAAAGGCGTGTTTTCTTTCTCGTGGTCTGAGTTAATTATTTGCTAAAGGACTGATGTTTATGTCTTAATCCGTCAGGTCCCCTCCGAGTTCCTTTCAAAATCGAGATTGAAAGTTGCCTGGGTGATTCGCTTTCACAATGAACCCGTGGCATTTGTTAATAGTTTTATTGCTGGTGTCTAATATAACATTATCTTCAGGTGTTCTGGATGTGCTCGCGGCTGTCGCATCCCGTGTGTTTTACACATTCTTTGACCAGGACGATTTGCTGTCTTTTGATTCTAAACGTAAGTAAAACATATCGAATGTTTTGACCATGTATTTAATATTCAAATGTCTAGTGGAAAAACGCCTTCCTGTTTCTCGACTGTATCATAACCTCTCAACAAGTACAACTACTGTAGTAACACAGGGTTAGTTGTAACACCGTTTAACAAGTCAGAAAGGAGCTGTGGTGATGTCATCAATATCATACACTCCATTCACATTTTTATTGTTACAGGAGAAGTGGCATGTATATGTGAGCAACTTTGTAGATTTTACGACCAAACTGATTTCCAGGAAAGAAAGTATTTTTTTTTTCATTAAGGTTTTTTTGTTTCTATAGCAAACATTGTGTTGTAGATACAATTATTTGACTTACATAACCAAAATTAGCTGTTTCTCTAGTTTAATTTGATATTTTTTGTATTCATGCTAACTTAAAACCCACATGCTTAAACAGTTTGCTATGTTATGGCTGTTTGGAGTGGGGATAGCTGTAAGTTCAATTCAATTTAATTCAAGTTTATTTGTATATCGTTTTTCACGATACAAATTGTTGCAAAGCAGCTTTACAGAAAATTAAAGTTTATACAATATGTGCTTGGCTAAAAAGATGTGTCTTTAATCTAGATTTAAACAGAGAGAGTGTGTACGAACTCAGAACGTTATCACAAAGGCTATTCCAGAGTTTGGGAGCCAAATGCGAAAAAGCTCTACCTCCTTTAGTGGCTATTCTAGGTACTACCAAAAGTCCAGAGTTTTGCGACCTTAGGGAGCGTGATGGATTGTAGCGTGCAAGACTAGTTAGGTACGCAGGAGCTAAACCATTAAGCGCCTTATAGGTAAGAAGTAATATTTTCTAACTGATGCGGAACCTAATAGGTAGCCAGTGCAGAGAATGTAAAATTGGGGTAATATGATCATATTTTCATGACCTGGTAAGGACTCTAGCAATTGCATTTTGGACTATCTGTAGCTTGTTTATTGAAGATGCAGGTCAACCACCTAGTAGTGCATTACTATAGTCCAGTCTAGAGGTCATGAATGCATGAACTAGCTTCTCTGCATCAGAAACAAGTAACATGTTTCGTAGCTTGGCATGTTCATTAAAAATGGTACAACCAACTCTTTATGATGATTCCAAGGAGTCCAATTATTTAATCACATCCTATACTGAGGCAAAGTCCTGTGAGGTTTTTGTTGCACATCAAGGGATTTATGTAAAATGTGTTTCCATCTGTTTATGCGCATCTTCTTATTGGATAAAAACACTATACGCCTCAAATGAGCACATACGTTTTTTGTGCACGTTTAGAATTTATGCACATCTCGACATTTCCATCCAGCATTTTTTTTTGTGATATTCCAAAATTCACATAAAAATAGGTAGATGGCAACACAGCTATAGTGACTGAATACAGTACACACACACACACACACACACTCACACAAACAGCAATTGTTTTTGGGCTACGTTTTTGTCACTTTAAATGATTCACTTCACTTTTTGTTTATTTAAAAACTGATTATTCTTTGTTCTTCAATCAAATTTTTGCATAAATTGGAAGTGTGGGCTTATTTCAGCAAATGACTCCACACTGTTACATCTATCCTTAGCCTGTGTTACAACTCACCCAGTAGTGGGGTGGTTGTAACAACGGAATTCTTTGTATTTGACATCAACTCACATGATCTGTGATTATGCAGTACACGTCCAAGTGAGTTTTATTTGTAGTAGACAAATATGGCTACCATATATCAAAGTTTGAGATCTAGCACAAACAACCACTTAGTTACTGATGCGCAAAAAAAAAGTGTTACTTTCATCCTCGGTCTCCCCTATAGCTGCGTTCACGACTTGTGTACCATTCCAAGATGAAAACATGTGACGATTTGTTTGCACAAAACTCGTAATCACTATTTGTAGGTTCGGAATGTTCTGAGAGCTACGACCACGTGACCGCAGCACATGCCAGTATCACTTCTGCGCTACCTCCGAGTCCGAGGAAGTGGACAACTGCGAGAGGAACTTCAGTTGTTTAACGCTGCTAACTTTCAAAAAGGTCAAACGTTAATACCGGTCGTCAACGGCAGTTGTTACAGTTGCTGAGCGACGTGAGCAATCCCCCGTATATAAAACAAACATAAAATAATTACAGGATTTAGGATTTATGGACATATTTATCTCTGCACCTTATATTTGTTTATTATTACGTACGACATTTAATAGAAATTATGGCATTTATTTACACTTATCTACATATGAAAATTCATTACAAATTTTAAATGTTTGTATTATTCATTTTTGAATACAGCATATTAATTTTCTTCTATAAAAACCTCTGTCATTATTTTCTTGATCATGATGAGGAAGGTTTTGGTATTGCCCTCTGTGAGGATAGTCTACGTGCTCTTGATGGATGCTACAGCGTCGTAGATAGGCTAATAAACTCAAAGAGTTATCACAAAATGAACACATAAGGAATACATAGCATGCAAAACAATAGCTACGCTTTTCCATACACAGTTCATGCACACGTTAAAGTCAGTTACATATAGTTGAATTTAATCAATTACATTATATATTTTAACAGAACGTGAAGTTTAATATTATAATCACCCAGGTATGAATCATATTTTGTAACTGTAGTGGTCATGGTTACAGCGATTTTGATGTCAACATACTGGGAAACTGGGAAAACAAGCGTGTTTTCTTTCTTGTAGTTAGTAAATGATGCGTATATTTCTAAGCCTATAGGCTATAACAAGGAACTAAATATTTGCTTAAGAAGCGTCAGTTCCCCTCCGAGTTACTTCCAAAACGAAACCGACACTGAAGACCTAGATTATTCGCTTTCACAATGAAAAAGCGACATGTGTTAATAGTTTTATTGCTGGTGTCTAATTTAACATTATCTTCAGGTATTCTTAGTGTTTTCGCGGCTGTTGCATCCTATGTGATTCACAGATTTTTTGAACGCGACGATTTGCTGCCTTTTGACTCTAAACGTGAGTATTTTGACGATATATTTATGATGCTTATATTGCCTATGTCATATGTTTCCTTTGTTTCCAAAAGCGTGTTTTCGATTATCGAATAATTTCCCATTATTAGGGATAACGTTTACCGCAAACTTTGGTTATGAAGTTAGTTCCCGGTATTTCTGGTAGCGCATAGGCTATACGTTGTGAAATCTTTTTTCAAAGTCAAGGGTACTTCTAAATGTAAAAAAGGATAGAAGGATAATTTTAAATGTCATGATAAAATTACTCTTGTATGAATATTTTAACACCATTTCAGAGGATATTGCAAAATATACTTTGTCACGTGGTAAAAGTGTCAAAAAAAAACAACAACCCAGAATTGCAATATTATTGAAATGTGTTATATGGGTTATTTTGTTGACTTCACATATCTACACGTTTCAGGTTTGGAGGAAGATTTAAGAGACTCTCTCTTTGGGCAGCACATCGTGTCTGATGTTGTATTAAAAACTGTAACATCATTTATGACTGACAGGAGCCCAAACAAACCGCTAGCCCTCTCTTTCCATGGGACAGCAGGAGTTGGGAAAAATCACGTTGCAAAAATCATTGCAAAAAATGTGTATAAAAAAGGGGACCAGAGCAAGCATGTTCAAATGTATATATCTATGCATCATTTCCCACACAGAGAAAACTTAGACTTATACAGCGTAAGTAAATAATTTGTAGTATTCTTAGCTTTGGCCTAAGGCCTCTAGCAATTATATTTATAACAACTAATTAGTCTCTAGCTTTAACTAAAACTATTTTAACTAAAAAATAATGCACATTATTGTAAAACGACTGTTGGAATGTTGTACATATCAGAAGTCATTCCTCTAACTGAGATTTGCATGTTCTGTATATTCAGGCACAGCTAAAACAGTGGATTCATGGAAATGTATCAAGGTTTCCCCGCTCCATGTTCATATTTGATGAAATGGACAAGATGCAACCACAGCTGATCGACGTCATAAAACCTTTTCTAGACTACAATGCCCGTGTAGACGGAGTGTCATTCTGCAATGCAATTTTCATTTTTCTTAGGTAAAGCCCTCAAATCAAGGGTTTGTTTTTTTTGGATTTCTGAAAATGCAGTTGTACTCAACATATTAGCTTTATGAGATTCAAAGACAGTGGTAATTAAATGCCTCAACTGCCCTAAAAGAGTGACTGAAGAGTGTTTATCTGTTTGTTTGTAATGCAGTAATGCAGGTGGGAATGTTATTGCTGAGGTGGCTCTGGATTTTTGGAGAGAAGGCAAAGATCGGGAAGAGCTTTGGATGAACAGCAAGGAACTGGAGACTAAGATCCTTCAAAACATCTTCAATGATAAGAACAGTGTGTATTGAGAGACTATACAAACCTGAATATTTGGTTGCATTTACTCCATAAATAACTTTTTTTTTTAAATGTGTTCTGCAGGTGGATTTATGCACTCTAGCATCATAGATCATCATCTGGTTGATCACTATATTCCTTTCTTACCTTTGGAGCTGAAGCATGTGCGTCAGTGTGTCATGGCTGAAATGGCTCATCTGAAAACGACCATAGACTATGGTCTGGCAGATAAAGTGGCCAGAGACATGCCTTACTACCCTGAAAATGAGAAAATCTTTGCTGTTAAAGGCTGCAAGTCTGTCAGACAGAAGTTGGTGCTATATGTTGATTAGTAGCAGCATGTCGCCATACTGTTTTTTTTTTTTTTTTGGTCCTGTATTAATATTTCAATTTTAATGAGTTACATCATTATCTAGAGTCTAAATTATTCTGCTCTTAAAAAGGTAAAGATTGTCTCTGTATAAAACATGTCAATTTGTCTGTTTAGATTTGGAACCACATTTTTTAGTCCTACCAAATTTTTGAAGTAGAACTTTGTAAGCATTTGATACATCACTATACCATGGAATTGTTTTGTAAGGCATGGTAATAGGCTAACATATTTGTTACAATACCATGTTTGGTACTGCAATAAACACCAAGGAATACCTCAAAGACACCGCGATAGTCTTTGTGTGTGTGTGTGAGTGTGAAAGACAGAGCGACAGAGAGAATGTGTTTGCACCGCTGTGAATCTCTGCTAATATTAATGCGCATGTCTCCTGGTTTATGAACGCGTCACACAGATGGATGGATGAACTTCTATCACCATTTGTAGCGGTATATTCATATTCCATTCATGTTGCAATGGTGTCCTGTCGTTTTGATGTCATATTCGTGTTAAAAGCATGAGCTAGGCTGGCTAACTGGCTAGCTAAAGATGTTTCACATTCGTCAGATGTCATTTTATCTGCATACCCTGCTATGTTATTGCCCTCAGATTGCGATTTAATGGTGATTTTGTCTTGTCATAGCATGTGCTTTATGTCGCGTTTTCTGTAATAGGCTAGTCTAAACGCGACTAGCATGTGTGACTGACATCCATTGGAAACTTCTGTATTTTGTATTTGCATGACAAGCTTTCAGTATATGCAATGCACATACTTGATTTTGATATGCTTGAACAGTCAGATTCGTTAGGTTTTATTTTATTTGGCATGTCGCAGATGAAGACGATCATAAAACATTTAAGACATTTATTTATACATATTCATATACTTGTACATGTACGTGTGTGTGTGTGTGTGTATATATATATTTAAGATTTTTTTATATTTTATACTTAAGTATTTCCTCCATAATAACTTCATAATGTCAATATTCTTATAGTCTTCAGGCAGAAGAACACATGGTCATGATGAGGATGGTGGTGGTTTTGCTCTCTGTGATGATGGTCTGTGTGCTCCTGATGGATGCTATGGTGGAAAGCGCTGCAGAATTTGATCCATATAAGATTCTCGGAGTCACCAGAAGTGCAAACCAAGCAGAAATCAAGAAAGTCTACAAACGCCTGGCCAAAGAATGGTGAGAGTGCTTTTTTGTAGCTTGTAATGCTACAGTAATTTCATGATGTCTAAATGAGAATGCTAGACCATGGTCATCTTTCATCTCTACCGTCAGGCATCCTGATAAAAACAAAAACCCTGAAGCAGAAGACATGTTCATCAAGATTACAAAGTCATATGAGGTACTGCACCTCACATAAACTATAAACAGATCCCATGTTGTCAGAGGTCACACTAATGTTAATTTATTACATGTTACATCATAGATTTTAACAAACGAGGAGAAGAGAGCCAGCTACGACCGCTATGGACAAACAGATAACACTCATCCGTATGGTCGCAGCCATCACGGTTTCCGCCACTTTCATGACAACTTCTACTTTGACGAGTCTTTCTTCCACTTTCCCTTCAACAACAAGGGTGGCCGTGACTTTGCTGACAGCAAGTACACACTGCACTTCAACCAGTACGTCAATGAAGTTGTACCTGACAGCTTCAAGAGGCCTTACTTGATCAAGATTACCTCAGACTGGTGCTTTAGCTGCATCCATATCGAGCCAGTCTGGAAAGAAACAGTGCAGGAATTGGAAACTCTAGGTGAGAGATTTCCATTTTCTAGAAATGCTTACATATCATGTCCTTGTTAGTGATACGATCTTACTTGGGTTGAAATGAGTTGATTTCCTCATTTCCAGGGATTGGAATTGGCGTGGTTGACGTTGGCTACGAGCGGCGTTTAGCAAATCACCTGGGCGCGCATCAGACGCCATCCATTCTTGGTGTCGTCAATGGAAAAGTTGCTTTCTTCCATTATGCTGTTGTTAAAAGCCACCTGATGCAGTTCGTAGAAGATTTGCTGCCACAGAGACTAGTTGAAAAGGTTAGCTAATGTCAGCATGCACTCCCAATGTCTGTATTTATATCTTCTTTGGGTCTCATTCATGGATGTCTTTAGGTTACAGACAAGAACAACCAAGAGTTTCTCAAGAGCTGGCATGAGCTAAACAAGCCACACGTTCTCTTGTTTGACCAAGTGCCTTCGGTTCCTCTGCTTTACAAGGTAAAGACTGGTTAGTAACCTCCGGAATTGCCAATGTTTAGCCAATACACCAATGATTGATTGTTTTTCGTTTCCAATAGCTTACAGCATTTGCCTACAAGGATTATGTGCAGTTTGGATATGTGGATCAAGGTCTTTCTGAAACCGCTGACCTGCTGAGAAGATTCAACATAAACACTTATGCTCCAACCATGCTTGTCTTCAAAGAGGATGTGGAGAAGCCTGCAGATATTATACAGGTAAACCTGTTTTCTAGACTACTGTAAGCCATATTGATTGGATATAGTCTGTTTCTGGCAAAAATCAACATGTATAGTTGGTTTCAGCTGTTTAAGTTGTGCTATTTAGGAGAATTCTTTGATTCATTTTGTATTCAGCTATTTTTATGTTATTTGGAATTTTAGTTATCTGGAGTGTTACATTTTGGTTCAATTTGGATTGTTATTAAATTTTGAGAAATAATGTCAAAACATTTTCAGGGTCTTAGATAGTCCTGAAACAACAACAACCAATCAGGTTGGGTCTACAGCAACATCTCACTTCAATGGTTAACATTTGTTTTAATATCTGTGTTTGACAAAAATGTTGTTCCAGGACCAACAAATAATGAAAAATCTTGTTTGGAAGATCATGGTCATGAGATGTTTACCTTTGGCTTTCAATTAACTATTCGCTCCTGCAGGCTAAAGGGATGAAGAAGCAGATAATAGATGAGTTCATCTCCAACAACAAGTTCCTCCTGGCCCCTCGTCTGGTCAACCAGAAGCTATTTGATGAGCTTTGCCCTATCAAACAGTTCCATCGTCGCAGGAAGTAAGATGGCTGTGTAGGAATCCAGTTAATCAGATGTAACGCGTTAAAGGGTCTTTTACAGTCTGCAATGTCTTTTCCACAGATATTGTGTTCTGCTCATCACTGGTGAGGAGGAGTCCTTCACCACAGGAAATGAAGCCTTCCTCTCGCTAGCTTCTACGAATACTAATGATGTGCTACGATTTGCTTACGTCTACCAGCGGCGTCAGCAGCCCCTATGTGACGTTCTCCTGAAGAACAAAGACAGCACACCATCACAGGTACTGTAGATGTTATCTTCTCCCTGCATTTTTGTTCGAGAACAAAATACTTGAGCATTATAGAGGTTGGCAGATATGTTGTTTCTATAGATTAGTCAACATTATTAGTTGTTTTTTGCGTTAAAGGAGAAGTTCATTTCCAGAATGAAAACGTCCTGACATTTTACTTACCCTCATGTCATCCAAGATGTTCATGTCTTTCTTTCTTCTGGAAAGAAAACATTCCAGGATTTTTCTTCATATAGTGGATTTCAATTGTGGCTAACTCGTTGAAGGTCCAAATTGCAGTTACAATGCAGCTTTAAAGGGCTCTACACGATCCCAGCTGAGGAATAACAGTCTTGTCTAACGACCCAATCCATCATTTTATTAAAAAAATAATAATAATTGTATACTTTTTGACCACAAATGCTTGTATTGCACTAGTTCATTGCATAATTACGTTAGAAAAGTCATGCACGGTTAGTTCTTCATCTGTGTACTTTCAAAAATCGCCTGACATTGTTGTTTTACCTTTTTTTGTAAAGAATGTTTGACTTTCTTTGCACGTTCGCTTTGTAAATGTAAAAAACAAAAGAAAAATTGAAGTCATTAAAGTCCACTATATGGAGAAAAATCCTGGAATGTTTTCCTCAAAAGCCTTAATTTCTTTTTGACTGAAGAAAGAAAGACATGGACATCTTGGTTGGCATTGGTGTGAGTAAATTATCAGGAAATTTTCATTCTGAAAGGGAGGAAGTGAACTAATCATTTAATTATTGCTAATAGAGAATGTAACAATAAATGTAAAAAATTGTTTACAGGATTGCTAATGTTTCATCTGTTTAGGTTCAGATTAAACCATTTGGTATATTCTTCATTTAATTGTTATTTGGATTTTTTTATTTTTTTTTTAAATGTTACATTTTGGCTCCGTTTGGATTTTTTAAAATTCAAATTTATTGCATTTTAGATAATTACAATACATTCGGGATTAAGTTCATTTAGTTCATTTAATTTCACTATTTTACACTGAATGTTTACATTCAATACACATAATTTTCATGGATGACAGAAATGCCCGACTGGTTATTTGCCTGTTTTTCCCATTTAAGTATCATACCATATCAAAATATTATATCATTTGCCATATCAAAATAGCGAAATCCACTATTGGTGGACCTCTCGAGTGTAATCAGATGAGACTTTTGTGTTTGAGCAGGTGGTGATTCTGGAGAGGCGAAACGGAGCTGGTAAGATTCTGTATAAGCCAGTTTTGGGAGGATGGAACGGCAGCAAGGAAGACAAACACAAGCTTCTGGAGGAACTGGAAAGACTGCAGAAGGATCCCTCCATCCTCAACTATGACGCCATTCTCCCAGAGCTCAACAATGAGTTCACCTCGGTGAGTCTCTCAGGGTTTGCTTTTCATGGAGCGTCTTTAATTGGGAAATTAGCACTGACCTATATGCCTGTTTCAGTAGGGCTCTAAATTCGCTAGAACTAAATTTTATACATTCTTTTGTTTTCAGATGTTTTTAATAAGATGGATTTACACAGCATATGACTACTTGTCTGAAATTATCGATGATCTTCTTCACAATAACTGGTAAGTGTAAAGAAAGCCAATTGACCCCCTCTTTGTTACTGTTGCTAATTCAGGTAATAAGCTTTTTGAAGCATCTAGTTTTAGTGGCGAAAGGCATTTTTTTAATGTGCAATATTTTTGATATTCAATGCTCTCTTAAGTTATGTTTCATTCGTTTTGCAGGCGTGAGATGATGCCCCTACTGTCTTTGATATTCTCTGCACTTTTTATTTTATTTGGCACTGTAATTATTCAGGCTTTCAGGTAAGATTTATTGCATTCATAATTCTCATGTGTTAGACAGAAATTGCAGGGACATTGAATGTTGCAGTTTCCAATTTCAGTGACTCAAGTGAGGAAAAACAGCCCAAAACGAAAGCAAAAGAGGCATCCAAGGCCGAGAACGGTTCGCCAAACACTTCCAACACAACCAGGTTCTTTCGTATATTACATTTGGATAAATCCAATAAATTCCAATAACTTCTTCATCTATATTAATGATGCACAATGTATCAGTACTGTTTTATTTATTGGATATTAGTGATTTTAAAACAATACTGGAAATCTATTTGTGCATGCTTATTTCCCTCCTTTTTACACTGAGATTATTTGTAATAAATATATAACAATGTTAAATTTGGAATTTCAATAAGATCTCTCATTTGTTATCAAGTATTTAAAAAATATAATATTTAAAAAATATTTTATGTTGATGCATCCCTAATCTACACTACCAGTCAAAAGTTTTTAAACAGTAAGATTTTTAATGTTTTAATGCCTCTTCTGTTCACCAAGCCTGCATTTATTCGATCCAAAATACAGCAAAATCAGTAATATTGTGAAATATTTTTACAATTTTAAACAACTGCTTTCTATTTGAATATATTTTAAAATGTAATTTATTCTAGTGAATAAAGCAAAATTTTCAGCATCACTCCAACCATTAAGAATGCTAAAAATTCAGCTTTGAAATCACAGGAATAAATTACATTAAAAAAAAAAAATATTCAAATAGAAAACAGTTATTTTAAAAAGCAAAAATAGTTTAAAAATTGTACTGTTTTTGCTGTACTTTGGATCAAATAAATGCAGGCTTGGTGAGCAGAAGAGACTTCTTTTAAAAACATAAAAAAAATCTTTTGGCTTAACTTTTTTTTCTCCCGCAGTCGGCCACCAAAGAAGAACTTTGTGGAGGTGACAGAGTTAACCGACATCACGTACACCAGTAACCTGGTCAAGTTGCGGCCCGGTCACATCAATGTAGTTCTAGTACTTACGGATTCTACAAAAAACATCCTGCTCAGCAAGTTCGCAAAGGAAGTTTATTCGTTCACTGGGTGAGTCCTCATTGCATGCTGTAACTTGCAGTCACGATGTCTAAAAAAGATATAAACAATATTTCCTTTTCCTCGTAGGAGTTTGACACTACACTTCTCCTTCCTAAATGTGGACAAACACAGCGAATGGATGGCGGCCGTGTTGGAATACGCCCAGGACGCCATGCAGATCGATACCGACGAGGAAGAAGTGGGCAGCCGCAAAGTAGACTACACAGGTTATGTTCTAGCCCTCAATGGCCATAAGAAATACCTGTGTCTTTTCAAGCCAGTCTACACTGGTGAAGACTTGGATAGCAAGCAGGAAGAGGAAGGAGGAGGAGGAGGTTCTCGGTCCAGGAAGGGTATGACACGCTCTCGATCCACAACTCTTCAGATCCACCACAAACTAGATCGACTCGGATTGTGGATGGAGCGACTGATGGAAGGGACCCTGCCACGGTACTACGTCCCAGCCTGGCCCGGTCTGGACAAGATCACCGTCAACAAATAAAGCCTAAGGGAAGCTAGCATGCTTTTGCTAGAGCGAATAACCCAGCTGGATTAGAAGCACCAAAGGCCTCAGTGAAACCAGGCTTGATGCTGCTCAGAGCCAGATGCTCATGAGTACTTTGCATTGTGGAGGAAAGGAAAAGTACTTGAATTTACTTTACTTGCTCTTCTAACAGAGGGGTTTTACAGTCAGTTTGGGTCTTTGGGATTTATTTTAAAAGGCTGTTGGATGAGATCCAAAATATCGAAACAGCTAATCTAGCTTTCGATTTTAACATTTCCATTCCACAAATAACATTGCAACATGCTGCTAGTTGAAAAATAGCTAACATAATGCAGCATAACAAACGTGATCACTGTAGACTTCTAGTCCTAACTATGTTTACTCAAGACAATGCTGTGAATTTTTATGTTTTTCAATTTTAAGACACTTTTCCCTTTTTCTTAGCATCACCCATAAACTGCCAGTAAAAAGTTTTTGAACAGTATGATTTTTAATGTTTTTTAAGGAATTCTCTTCTGCTCACCATGCATTTTTAAACACAGTTAAAGGCAGTAATATTGTGAAATATTTTTACTGTTTAAAATAACTATTTTCTATTTGAATATATTTTAAAATATAATTTATTTCTGCGATCAAAGCTACATTTTCAGCATCACTACTCCAGTCTTCAGTGTCACATGATCTTTCAGAAATCATTCTAATATGCCGATTTGCTGTTGAAGAAACATTTATTATTATTAATAATATTTAAAACAGTTGAGTACTTTTTTTTTTTTCATGATGAATAGAAAGATCCAAAGATCAGCATTTATCTGAAATAAAAAGCTATTGTAACAAACAGTATAATTTTCTGGGAAAAGAAATGATAAAAATATAGTAAAAATATTTCTACATTTGACAGTTTTTGCCATACTCTGGATCAAATAAATGCAGGCTTGGTGAGCAGAAGAGACTTCTTAAAAAAAAAAAAAAAAAACATTAGAAATCTTACCGTTCAAAAACTTTTGATTGGTAGCGTACTTGTGGTACAAACTTTAACACAACTGGCACAACTTTACAGCAATACACATAAAACATGAACTGTGCTTCAATCCCAAGGTGTAAATAGTTACATAATATTAAATGTATATGTAAAAATATAATATGGATTTGTGTCTCTGAAATATAAGAAAGATTCCAGATGTTCTTATCAGACTGACAGTGTAAGTAAAGGGTGTAACTCTTTAGTGTAGCTCTTCAATGACTATAACAAGTCACATTCAGCTATATAGTGCAGCTATCAAATGAGCAGGTAAAGCCTTAAAGAATGACAAATAGCGCCAGAGACCTTCATAGTTTCCAGTTGCGTTTTTCATTAAAAATGTGCTGTGGCATGCAAAACATTCTCAACAGTACATAGAGAAAAAACAATACATACTTGATCTGAAGTATTTTGTACTATGCATTTCATGTTTGCTCCTTTATGTTGAGATGTTTAATTTTGTTAGCAGGATTTAGTGGTTAATGGATTGTTTGATTAGCTATTGCATATGCACAGAAAGGTGTGGGTGAATTAAATCCACTCCTATATGAAGTCTTCCATTACAGATGTATTTTGAGTGATGAATATTACTTTATTCATATGGTGTTCAATGAACATTCATTATACTTTACTATTAATGATGCAGTGCCATTGTACTATATTAGCATTTTATTTGTTTTGCAATGCACTGGTAAATATCTTACATTTAAGATAGTCAGCATTAAATCATGCCAAATTTTCATGGCTTATTAACTGTGTCTAAATGTATTTATGTTTGTGGTATCAAATATTAAAGCATCATGTTACTATGTAATCTATTTTATTTAACATTCTGTTCAAAAACTAAATTATCAAATGCATATAAAATGTTCTATTTCCATAACTGAGTTGTTTCTACATCTACAATGAATTTTCTTTGTGTTCATAAATTGTGACAGTATAACACTGTTTTGCTACTCCAAATAAAGGTATTTCTTGCTGAAAATGATATACTGATTAATAATACTGATTAATCATGTGTATGTGTCATTGTGTTTCAAAAATGTAGAAAAATAAAGCAATCAATAATATTTGACTTTCGGAAGGACACACAACATCTCAAAAAGGAGGTTAGCCCCAGTCAAAGCAGTGTTTCCTGTGAAAACACATAATAGATTAAAAAGATGAAAATTCAAAATATTCTGCATTATTATGCAGAAGTCTTTTGCCTTAAATGTACTTTCCCAAAGTAATACAGTACCTGTGGTGTCATAAGGTGGAGAAACTTCAACTAAATCACAACCTACAAGATTAAGACCTCGACAACCTCGAATGATTTCCAAACCCTGAAAGCAAATTTTAACATATATTATTCTTTAAACAAAAGAGTGTCGATCTTTAAGCATGCTTTTAACCAACCCCTAACGTTAATATTAAATATTTATGCGCAAAGTCTACGTGCTGCTCTTGGCTGTATTTCAATTACACATTATAGTGTATAATACAGTATACTGTGTCTATTTTCCAAATTACTTGTTCTACATATGGTTGCAAAGTGAGCAATATTTTAAATTTATATGCCTACTTGTGGAAGTATTATTGACATCAAGTGAATCAAAAGACCTTTATTATTTGTTTCAGTGGCATTTGAGTTGACTCCAGGAGCAGATTTGAGCATCTCTAATCGACTTGCACAAGTAAAGCATACCTGAATGGGTGTGAGACCAGCAATCTCAGGTGTTCCTGTGCCTGGAGCGAATGCAGGATCCAGACCGTCTATGTCAAAGCTGAGATAGACTGGTCCGGTTCCCATCTGTGAGCGAACCTCCTCCATGAGTGGGACAAGAGATTTGTGCCAGCAATCCACAGCTTCCACTACACGGAAACCCTAGAAAGGGCAAAACGTAAAGAAAAATAATAGAGAGTCACGATTTGGTCATTTACCTTATTACCATATTGGCGATACTGGGATGTAAATAACAGCCTGGACTGCATGGTTAATGTACTACCGAATATGTTGTTCTGCTAATTTATGCAGTCTAAACCATAGAAATGTGTGGAGGCTGCTAAATCATATAGAGTAGTAAGGAAAGGGCACAATATTTTTGACCAACTGAAGTTAATAGGTGGTTAAGATACGTACGAGGAGTATTAATATTATCAAGATATTAGCCAAGTATTTCACCTACCTGACCAGAAATGATAAGAACAAACACTAACATTGTCAAGATTTAGTTTGACCAACCACAAACACCTTTTGTCCCTCAGACAGTTTTTTGCACTCTTCTCCTTGATTTGCAGTCTATAGTACTCCAAATGTTTTTCCCTGGTCCGACTGATTAATACAGCCCAAAACATGACAATAACTGACCATTTTCAGCAGCAATCATAAGCAAAATATGCCAGTTTTGTTAAATTGAGCGGCACTGTTTACATTTAGTGCCGCCAACATGGCCGATTGATGGCGTCCTGAAAACACTCTACAATAATAATAATAATTAAAGCTGCAAGCAGCGATGAAAGGGCCCTCGCACCCGGGCTCACCGCCGATCGGAGGCGAATGGTGGGCACTATGCTTTTCACATAGTAAATTTAGGAGGAATATGTCAAAGTCATTTATATGTGCCAAACTTCCTGCTGCCAGCTGGTGGCGCTATGTCTATAACTGAAGATTGGCATGTAGATGTGTTCAGGCCAGTACTTTTATCAAACATATGAAGTTTGGTGCAGATTGAACACAGTATGCTTGAGCTAGTGTAAGACATTACATATCTTGTTGCCAACAGGTGGCGCTATG
>JAHKKF010529698.1:3485-25130 GCA_019740295.1 Labeo calbasu | reverse complement strand
GGGCGGAGGATCGCGATGCCGGCTCAGCATCGTGATGTCTATCGGCCATCGGCGATGGACGATGGCATCGTCTATCGACCCAACCCTAGTTCAAACAACATGTAAAAGTGAAGTTTGCATCCAGTGACTCCTTTAAGTGTCACATGATCCTTCAGAAATCATTTGAATATGCTGATTTGCTGCTAAAAACATTTATTATTATTATTATTATTGTTATTAATAATAAATAGTTGTGCTTTTTATGAATGCTGTGATACTTTTATTTCAAGATTTGTTCACTAACAAAGTCGTAAATGAATGAACAAACAAACAAACAAATACTTAGGCTACTGGAAACTTTTAAACTGTTTGTTTGTAGATGTCATTTTAGATTGTATAAAGTAGAAGTAAAACATTTTACGTGTCATTTAACTGTCCAGATTCTTCTTCTGTCCACTATATTTCTGTATGTATACTGAGCTCTTCCTGTGTTGATGTGTATCTGTTGTGTGCAGTGAATAGGATGATATTAGCGGTGCGTCACATGTCGTGAGGAGGAGCTTCTGCTGAACACAGTGTGATGTGCTGCACAGAGGACCAGAGCACAAACTCCTCCTGCTGTCAGCGGACCGGCTGGAGACTCTCAGACAAATGCTTATTTGTTTTCCTGCGTCTTTGCATAGCCTATATACATTTTAAAGGCTTTTATTTAACTAGCCCAAACATGCTCGGACTTCATCAGCAGTTTGTTCAAAGTGCATGAAACAGACTATGAGGGATGGAACTGCATTGCCACGAAAGTTTGATATGGTGTAAATCCTCCCGTTCAAATGAGGACACTTTACGAGCAGCATTTCGGGATAATGGACATATTTAAACAGGAACGACATCAAGGACTTTGTTTGTAACTCGAGCAGACACAGAGAAGAGCTGCTCCTGGATGCGCGCACGTTAACTCTGTTGTCAAGTTTTTCGTAAAGGAAGGCTTTAATGCAAACATTAATGCATTAATAGCTCGTGTGTGTGATGTGCGGGATGCAGTGAGCCGCAGGGGTGAACTGATGCGCGCCACCGATGTCCGCCGTCGAACAGGTGAGCAAAACAGTACCCTCATGGGAAACGACCATGGTAACCTAAAGAGTACAATCACTGTTCTTGAAAAATAATAATTATAACAGATTTTTGTAGTTAGTAAAGTTGTCACGGCAATAAAACTGGTTATTTGAAATTAGACACCACTGTCATCAAAAAAAGATTTTTTTAAAAAAGAGAAAAAACATCTATGCTTAATTTTGTTACTGTAATAAAATAGAATATGCAAATACAAGCAGCTCTACATTCATTACTATTGGGCCTTATTGTGTAATATATATGAACAATGCAAAATCAAGTAAAAATAAATGTATGTGCGGAGCAAATAAAAAAAAAAAGTTGTAGGGTTTTGATTATACATGTTTAACCAGTGGTTCTAATGACCCTCTCTAGTCCAAGTTAAATAGGTCAGATTTTGCCCTGTTCTCTCAAGAGACTCATTAGCTGGTATTATCAGTAAAAAAAAACAATAAGATTAACAAAAGGAAAATCTAATCCGTGCAAAAAAGTCTGAGACCACTGGCAAAAATGCTTCTGTTTTTATAATTTAATGCAATTTTCATGACAAATTGTAGTTTGAGAGAAAAGATGAACATTTCCTAGTACCCTATTTGGTTTATCACGCTAATGTTGTTCCAAACCATGTGACTTCTATGGAGAAAATTTTATTAATGTACAGTTCAGTCCTTTTCCTGTGTAGTAATAATGAATGTGGACTCCTAGAATTTCAAGATTCCAAACGGACACAAAATACTATAAATGATCTAGTAGTAAACATTAATAAATATAGTTCATAGAAAACTTCCTAAAAAAAACAGCTGTTTAAACAGATTGAAATTTAAGTAATTATATAATGATAATATTCACTTCCAGTGAGCTGTAACTGCTACGACTGGGTGAGTGAGCCATCAGTGAGTCGAACGGATCTGTTGGATTTATGAACAAATCATTCAGACCAGTTTTGTGGACTGGTCATTAAATTAATTGATTCGTTGAAAAGAACAGTCACAAGAGATCACTTCACAACTCAAATATTACTTCTCCATAAACTATTGTAAATACCAGAGGAAAGCAAGGACATGCAATTACCAAGATGTAAATTTCTTTAAGATTCTAAATCTTTACATTTTAACCTAAATTTAAATTCTTTTGTCGCACAAAATGACTGCGTTACTTTTTGTATGGGTCACTTTTTGCAAACCTTTACAATGTTTTTATGCTGCATTTGTGTTTTGGGGATTTTTTTGTTTCGTTTTTTAAACTTGAATGTGCCAGTACGTTTTTTTTGTACAGTGTTCTACGCGTAAAAAGAAAGGTTTGAAACAATATGAGGCAGAATAAATAATGACGGAATTTGATAACACACTGCATTAGTTAACCTGAACTAACAATGGAAATATCTCTAAAACATTCAGTAATTTTAGTAATTCCAACTTTTACTAATACATGATTAAAATAATAAAAAGTATCTGTTAATATTATTTGTGACCCTGGACCACAAAACCAGTCATCATTTTTTTTTAAATTGAAATTTATACATCATGTGAAAATCATCAGCTAAAGAAATAAGACAAAATAACAACTATTTAAAAAATCTGGAATCTGAGGGTGAAAAAAAAATCTAAATATTGAGAAAATCATCTTTAAAGTTGTCCAAATGAAGTTCTTAGCAATGCATATTACTAATCAAAAATTACGTTTTGATTTATCTACGGTAGGAAATAAAGACAAAGACAAAAATGTCTTCATGGAACATGATCTGATTTTTGTCATAAAAGAAAAATCGATCATTTTAACCCATACAGTGTATTTTTGGTTATTGCTACAAATATACCCGCGCTACTTAAGACTGCTTTTCTGGTCCAGGGTCATATTTAATAAACCTGAGAAAGATATTGCTCGTTGTTAGTTAATGTTAGTAAATGCATTAACCAACGATAACTAATGGAGCTTTATTATAAAGCATTACCCAGATTTTTTATTTTTGGGTGAAATAATTTAGTTAACATGGTCAATGCGACAAACTGACTTACTTGAAAGAAAGAAAAAAATTGATAATCTTAAATATTTGTGGTTATTTTACATGTTGGTGAATAATTACCTTCAAGTAACTTATGCTTTTGCCAAAAAAAGGCCAGTAGGATCATATATGTGACCCTGGACAACAAAACCAGTCATAAGGGTCAATTTTTTGAAACCATTCATGAATGGTTTGTTAGGATACAACAATATTTGGCCGAGATACAACTATTTGAAAATCTGGAATCTGAGGGTGCAAAAATAAAAATCGAAATATTGAGAAATTCACCTTTAAAGTCGTCCAAATGAAGTTCTTATCAATGCATATTACTAATCAAAAATTAAGTTTTGATATATTTATGGTAGGAGATTTACAAAATATCTTCATGGAACATGATCCTTACTTAATATCCTAAAGATTTTTGGCATAAAAGAAAAATTGATATTTTTGACCCATATTGTTGGCTATTGCTGCAAATTTACCCGTGCTACTCACGATTAGTTTTGTGGTCCAGGGTCACAAATGTTGTTCTCTGTCAGCAAAATAGGGTAATTTAGGGAACAATTCATACTATTAAATAGTTGCTTATTAGCATGCCTGTTACTAGCATATTGGGTGTTTTTTAGTACTTAAAAAGTGCATATTAAAGGAGAAGTCCACTTCCAGAACAACAATTTACAAATAATTTACGCACCCACTTGTCATCCAAGATGATGATGTCTTTCTTTCTTCAGTCATAAAGAAATTATGTTTTTTTGAGGAAAACATTTCTGCATTTTTCTCCACATAATGGACTGATATGGTTCCCCGAGTTTGAACTTCCAAAATGCAGTTTAAATGCAGCTTCAAACGATCCCAAATGCGGTTGTAAACGATCCCTGCCAAGGAAGAAGGGTCTTATCTAGTGAAAAAATTGGTTATTTTCATTTGAAAAATTACAATTTATATACTTTTTAATGCCAAATGCTCGTCTTGTCTTACTCTGCTTGGACTGTTTTTGTTCCGGTTCGTGACAGTTAGGGTATGTTGAAAAACTCCCATCTCTTGTTTTCCCTCAACTTCGAAATCGTCCTATATCGCTGTTTTACCTTTTTTGTTAAGGGTGTTTGATCTTCTTTGCATGTTCACATTGCAAAGACTGGGTCGGTACTTCTGCAGCGATGTAGGATGATTTTGAAATTATTTTTGAAGTTGAGGGAGAAAAAACGTTTGGAGTTTTTCGACATACCCTAACTGTCTTGAGCCAGAATACACAGAGTTCAGGGAGAGCAAGAGAAGACGAGCGTTTCAAATTAAAAAGTATTTAAATTGTATTTTTTTAAAGAAAATAACCAATCGTTTCGCTAGATGTTCATGTCCTTCTTCCTCAGCTGGAATCGTTTGAAGCCGCATTTAAACTGCTTTTTGGAAGTTCAAAATCGGGGTACCATGCCAGTCCATTATGTGGAGAAAAATGCAAAAATGTTTTCCTCAAAAAACATAATTTCTTTACGACTGAAGAAAGAAAGACATGAACATCTTGGGGTGAGTACATTATTTGTGAATCTTTGTTTTGGAAGTGGACTTCTTCTTTAATACCTTATTCTGCAACACCATTTTTTTTTAGATTCCTTAACCTTATCCCAGTAAGCAGCAAATTAACAGTTTATTGATGCAAAAGTCATGGTTAATAGTTAGTTAGTAGTGAGAATTGATCCCTAAACTAAAGTGTGACCAAAAATAGTTCTAAAAGAAACCAAGAAATCAAGTTTGAGAATGAGCACTGTAAAATTATAAATTAACATTACCAATATGAATGTTGCAAAATACTTTTCATTGTTGGTTTATTTGTGTTTAACCAAAAAATGCTTTATTCATATGAATTTACATTTATTAACTATCATTTAAAGCTGTCATTTATTTATTATAATGCTCTACATATAATCTTCTCAGGAACTCATCCGTGCCCCTCAACAGCCCAGTCTTGACCTTCCAGATTTCAAACAGTGAGGCAAGGGCACTTTATTTCTGAGCCACATTAACCCACACAGCTGCTTCCTTCAGCATCTCAGTGGACTCATGGGTACCGTACTGTCCCTCTCGCCGGGTCCTCGAAAACCTGGTTATTATGACGACCGGCCTGGTTCTCTAAGCCATTACCCAAGCCTGAGCAGCCGCTCACTGAACACTCAAAAGGACCGTAGCCTCAAACGTGGCCACTCCATCTTTCTCCCCGCACTCACTTGGAAACGCCTAGTGGCCTCCACCAAGAAGCGGGGCGAGTCCAAAAAAGCTTATCCTGGAGGTCAAGGGGCCGTCGGGGCTCCTCTCAACAACAACAACATCTATCAGAAGGATCCGGTCTTGCACCTCAACCGTGAAAATGTGAAGAAGTCTCTCTCTTGCGCCAACCTCACTAGCTACGATGGTCCAGCTGGTCTGGGCCTGAGCGTAGGGCTTGGTGTGGGATACGGCAAACCGCAGCAGATTTCCTCTGTTAAGAAGATCCCGCCCACAGGCACCTCCTCGCCCAAGCGCGTGATCGTCCAGGCCTCGACTAGCGAGCTGCTCCGCTGCCTGGGAGAATTTCTGTGCGGCCGCTGCTATCGGCTCAAGCACCTTTCTCCCGCCGATCCGGTCCTGTGGCTGCGCGCCGTGGACCGCTCATTGTTGCTCCAGGGCTGGCAGGACCAGGCCTTCGTGACTCCAGCCAACGTGGTGTTTGTGTACATGCTGTGCCGAGATGTGGTGGATGGCGACGTGGTGTCTTCAGAGCATGAGCTCCAAGCAATTCTCCTAACTTGCCTGTACCTCTCATACTCCTACATGGGGAACGAGATCTCGTACCCGCTCAAGCCCTTCCTGGTGGAGGCGGCAAAAGAAGCATTCTGGGACCGCTGTCTGGCCATTATCGACATCACCAGTGCCAAGATGCTACGCATCAACGCAGACCCGCATTTCTTCACCCAGGTCTTCGCCGATCTGAAGAGCGAAGGAGGTTGCGCTTTGCAGGACTATGCTAGAGTTCTGGATCGGTGAAGAGAGGACGAGGCAGATTTTCTCTGCAAAAGTGACACTGTCAACATCTCACATCTCCATTCCATCATTCTGGCTCCCCACATGCCTTGTCATGAGTCAACATATTCCTTCTGAAAAGATCAGCTTACACCTGTGGGAATGTCCAGGCTGGTGTATGCTGGTTTGGTGCTGGTCTAACTGTTGAACTACACAGTCTTTTGGTGGTTATGCTAGTTAAGAATCATGCTGATGACCATCTGTGATGGTCTTTTCAGCAGGAGAAGAAAGTATAGTAAGCTTCTGGATGCGGAAACAGCATGAAAGTAACATACGCTCCTAAAAAGCTTCTTTATTGGAATTATTGGTTCCATGAAGAGCCTTTAACATCCACTTCCACAAAAGGTTCTTTATTGTAAAGTAAGGTTCTTTTGATTTTCCTTTAAGGAACTGTTTGCTGAAAGGTTCTTTGAGGAATCAAACATGGTTCTTCTATGACAGGGGTGTCCATTCTTGCTCCTGGAGGGCCAAGTTTAGCTCCATCCAGCTCTGGCACACTTGCCTGGAAGTTTTTAGTGAGTCTAAATAGCTTGATTAGCTGTTTCAGGTGTGTTTATTTAGGGTTGGAGCTAAACTAGGCCTAAACTAAACTAAGTTTAGACACCCAGGCATCGCTGCAAAAACACCTTTTAGGAACCTTTTTTAGATTTCTTTTTTCAGATTACAAAAAAGTTCTTCATACTAAGGAAAGGTTCTTCGTTAAACCCAAAATGCTTTTTCTATCATGTCACTACAAAAACCTCCTTTGGAAGTCTCTTTTGGATACTTTATTTTTTGAAATTGTACATAAAGAGCATTCCCAGTCTTAAAAATTAAATGTGTGACCCTGTACCACAAAACCAGTCTTAAGTAGCAATAGCCAGAAATACATTGTATGGGTCAAAATGATAAATTTTCATTAGGATATTAAGTAAAGATCATGTTCCATGAAGATATTTTGTAAATGTCCTACCGTAAATATATCAAAACTTAATTTTTGATTAATAATATGCATTGCTAAGAACTTCATTTGGAAAACTTCTCAATATGATTTTCTCAATATGTTGATGTTTTTGATTTTCAAACAGTTGTATCTCGGGCAACTATTGTCGTATCCTAACAAACCATACATCAATGGAAGTTAATTTATTCAGCATTCAGATTAAGTTTAAATCTTAATTTTAAAAAATGGACCCTTACAACTGGTTTTTGGTCTAGAGTCACATATAGCCATAATTTAGGGATGAATGTCAAAAAGAAGGGACAAATTGTCCGACTTGTTATTTACGCTGTTGTCAAACCAGCCTGTTTCAAAAGTACTTACGATTCCTTTACCAAACATTTCAGTTCCTCTACCTTTTCGACATCTAGTCTGAGAGAAACTGCAACAGAAACCATCCAACAAAGAGCATTTTAGTAGGAGTGCTTTTGAGTGATGGACAGCAAACAGTGAGCGTCAACAGCTGTTGGTTATCATGTTGTCCTTCCTTTATTTCATGTGCTGGACGTTAAGGCACCAGCTGCAATGGCATTAACAAGATTAACAGATTAGTGTCACACACACACAGGCACAGTTCTCAATGCTTCTGCTTTCTATCAATCTCTATAGCTCTGAATGGCTAATCCATGTAGGCCATATACACTAGTATATGTCCTGTCCATGTCTTGACATCTGTGTAGCAACAGAATGTCATTGAAAATTTGTGTCAAGTTTATAAGAATGCATCCTTTCCCTTTAGAGTGTGAAGGAAACGAACAAAGAGGCCTAGATGTAAATGTTAGTTTCGTTAAGACATCAGATTTATGTGCTTTAAACTCACTCAAAATTGACCATTTATTTACTTTCCTAACACACTCTAAAAGTCCTGTTTTGTGCGATTAATCAAGTCCAAAAAAACACAAACGTCCATCAAAACCTGCTCTGTAACCTCTTTCAAAAATGATAAAGTGAATAATAGATAAAACACGCAAACTGACAGTCACGCATGCACATGCAGATTCAACAGATGCCCTCTTCTGTGGGTCAGGGTTTCAGGTGTCAGCACTCAGATAGACGAGCAGGGACTGCAGCATGTGGCACGGCAAGCACTCGTTAATCTCATTGTGGCGTTTTAAGGCAGGGCCATGGGCGCCATACTCTGGCTCCCCCCGCAAAAGCCGACTTTAAACGCATACTTCAGCCCACACATGCTCTCGTATGTGAGCACACATGCTCGCTCAAACGACCTGTAAGTACTACACATACATTTTCAGGCTAGTAATCGCAAAGGCACTGATATGCACGTGCATATGCATGCACCTTCTCCCACACGCTGAAGCGATAATCCGCTTTTGATCCTTGCCAGCAATTGGGTAGAGTGAGCTGAAAATGCCACAACAACAAAATGCCACTCAGATCAGAGATTTCTCTTGCTGAAACTAGCAGAAAAAGCACATCTTGTGTTTTGATTGCGCACTACACAGATCTTACGTAACAAACACAGCAAAACAGAACTGTGAACTTTAAACAAGTACTTGCTTAAATAGTTTTTTAGAAAATAATTGTGAGGGATTAAAGGAAAAACCAAGGTTTCACTTATAGCGTTTACCCTTGTGAAAAAGAAGTGTGCTTAATTGTATTGAATGTGCACTTGTAGTGTATTTCAAATGTTAAAGTATGTTTTTTTAACATACTTAATATAAAATGCCACTTAAGTATACTTATATAGACAACACTTTCATGACTGTTTTTAAACACATTTAAGTGTAAATTTACAAATCTATCAGCGTTTAAAAGTTCACTTTGTGATAATGTCAAATTAAAAGTTTTGAAGTAGTTTACATCATGTTTTAATAAACTTTTGTTTTCATGCTTTAAAAAAGTACACTTATTTTAATGTTTAACTAACATACTAAAGCACATGGAAAGTACTTGATTATACACTGTAAAAAAGTTGTTTCAACTTAATATAATTTGTTACCCCACTGCCTTAAAATTTTTAGTTTAGTCAACTTAAATATTCCAGTTTCACTTAAATTAACATTAAGTAACTTAAAATTTCAAGTTGACGAAACTAAAAAAAAATAGGCAGTGGGGTAACAAATTATATTAAGTTGAAATAACTTTTTTTACAGTGTATATTTAACTGTAGTCTGTTATGCAATATTACATTTGTAGTTAATGTATTTTAAATGCACTAAATTGCTAATTCATCGTTACACGTGTAAATTACAAATATATTTAAATAAATGACATACAAGTTTTATGACTTATAATGTATAATGTATAATGTACTGCAAAATGTGCTGACAAGCATTTATGAAACTCATGTTTTTGACTATAATTTTTATATTATTAAACTATAATACAGTTTAATTTAGTATTACAAAGTTTACTTATTTTTCACAAGGGTACACTGTAAAAAAACAACTTAATAAAAAAGTTGTCTCAACTTAAAAAAGTAAGTGTTCGTGATGCCTTAAAATTGTAGGTTTACTCAACTCAAATATCCACGTTTTCATGTAGTACTATTTTTAACTATTTTTCATGTTGACTAAACTTAAAATTTTAGGGCAGCATGAACACTTACTTTTTTAAGTTGAAAACTTTTTTTAAGTGTTTTGTTACAGTGTAGAGACTCCGTGAAATCCAGATTACAGTGGCTTTTAGTTCATGTTTGTTAGCTCAAAAACTGATAAAGTAGCTTTTAGCAGATATACAAATTTAAAAATCACAGTCTTTCCCTTCCAAGAAAGCAAAAAATAAATATTAATGACTCACTCCGTCATTTTTCCCCAATCTAATGTGCTTTAGAATGAGAAAGTCCCTGCTAAAACCACATACTTTTGATTAGCAATAACAAGTTGTGATTAAACCAAATGTCAAAATTTTAACATTTTCAGAGCTCTTTGGCTTAATTGTATGGAATATTACTACAGGAAGACATGGATAAAAAGAGGACACATTTTAAAATAAGCCCAAGTACACTTAGAGTTGTTTTCCTCAATTTGTTACCATGCTTAATTTGTGACCCCAGCACAGGCTGCTTTGTACTTTGTACTTTTCCCGTGGTAAACAGCAGGGAAGACACAGTTGCATACAGGAAGTACCTATAAAGAGAGTCGGTGTCTACAGCTCTCCATTTCAGCCTCTAGTCGTTTCTATTTCAGCCTCAAGGGAGGATGTTATTTACAGGAACTTGCGACCACAGACAAGCGATTGGCACACTATAGGGTGTAAATATCCCTCCTGATCCGCTATGATTCCCCCATCCCGCTCGCCTTTCACAAACACATCACTTGTTGTCCTCGCCTCGGTTAAAGTGATTTAGTTTGCCCTTATTGTGTACAGAGAGAGCTGACAGAGCGCCGTTGTTACATAGATAGCGTGCGCGGCCTCAGCAATGGGCTTGTGCGACGTTTCTATCAAGGACTATTTGCACTCACACCTCCTGTCTGGCTCGCCAATTATTCGCCACCGCTGGAACTGTTTCTTCTTTGTTTTTCACCCATGTGTACTGAAGCTCTGGGATTTCTCTGGAATATTTGCTGCCTTCTAGTCCTTGGGAACTTAGTTTACAAATTGTATTTATGACATGATGTACATTCAAGTGATTCCGGTTGGAATGAAATTGATTAGTTGGGCAATTTTCGTGTTTTTTTACTTCCTGACAATATAAAGGAAGCGTAAGGTGTCTAACTCATTTGCTTTATCGCTAATCCCCATCAATTTATACAAAATGAATACACACTAAATTGTATACAGCTTATATATTATAAACACATTCATGATTCTTTCATTGACATAGTGTATTCAGAAAGCAAGGGTTTTTACTCATAATTATGACATTGTAGTGGCATTCATGAGATTATCTCATAAATATGAGGTGTTTTGAAGGCAGCAAATATTCTAGTTTCCATACTTGTGATGAATGGTGATAAATATTTCAGATGTGAAACGTTTGTGCCTTGATCTGGATATAAACCGCCTCCCTAAATGTTAGCGATATTGAATATTGCTTCGATTATAACACATAAAGCAACCCAAGGAAAGCCATGACTCGAAAAAGGATTGATTATAGAGACTTTGATTTACTCAGGCTAGAATAATCATAACTCATGAGCCATTTTCCACTGCCATCGATGCTACTGTTTTGATCATTCTTCTGTTGCCAGTCAATCAGTGGACCTGAAACCATGTGCAAACTCTTTTGAAGGATGCGCTTGCACAAGCGTCCATGTTACAACTCAAACGCTTCATCGATTGCTCTACGTGGAGATTTTTAATGTGACAAAACAAGCACACAGAGACCTCAAATCCCTATGGATTTTCCAGCGAAGCAGACTGGCATGTGAATTTCAAGTTTTAGACTACTGAATAAAAGACACTACAACTTGTAGATGGACACTCAGGAACTGGATGTTAAGTATATTCTATCGTACACTGCAGTTGCCGTTACTCTATGAGTTACGGCTACTAAGATTTATCAATGTTTTCAATGCTGCTAAATGTATGTAGAATACAAAAGGAACGCCATGTAGAGTCTGGATACCGACACATATCCAGTGTGGTGTAAATATGTTGCTTGTATCAATATGAAAAGACTGAAAAAATGCATGTATATCATTCAGGAATTGCTACTGTGGTGGTGTACATGTCAACTTGACACTTTTTTTAAGTTAATTGTGTTTTTTCTTTCAGTTTGTATTTCAATTTAAGGTTAAAAGGAAGTTCCAGAATGTTTTGTTTGTATTTTTATGATAATTCTAATTATGATTTGTACTGAAAAAGTCCTATCATCTTATCCCAGGTTCGGGAAATCTTATGTCAGCAGTATTATAATGTTGATTTCAGACTTCTGTTTGCATTGTGAATTTTGATGTGGTTTCAGTGACAGCTTCTTTTGTGCACCTTGGCAAATATACTGGGTACCTTTGCTCTGAATATTGACGTTTATAAACATCAAGTTCTGATAGTGCTAAGGCATCATACCCCCTTTAAAGTTTCTGTATGTTATTTCTGCATTAATGTAATTGGAAATATTTTCCAATTGGGTTCTGGAAAAAGCATTTAGTCAATTGATTGACTCAGCTCAAACAAACATCAGCTTGCACATTAAACTTGAATTAAATGAAAAATAACCAAGTCAGTTCGTCAGGTAGATCGAGATTCTCATTCAGCACAAAAGGTATTCTGTTTTTGCCGGACATCAGTTTTTTTCTACTATCTATCAGCTTTATTTGACATCTTTAAACTGATGAACAATATGCTGTGCCACAAAGGCCTTTGGTGGAGGCCTTTCAGAAAGCAAGCCAATCTGGATTATTTTGGACTGAGCTCATTAATTGGGCACAAAACCTCTCAAGACTGTGGTTATGTAGCTCTATAACTCTCCTTAAACCACCATCAGCCTTGGTGTAGCTTCTGAAACCTCCTGTGCTCTTATCGGCACAACACGAGTGATTTGAGCTTTTCCCTATGGAAGTAAATAATACACATGCATATATTGTAGCTCACAGAGTGATGCTGTTGTCGTTTGGAAAACTTGAAAAAAAAAAATGTAAATGTGACTTTTGATGGTGGAATTTCCTTTTTAAGTTTGATTATAATTATTTAATAAAGTATTCAAATGATATGTCTGTGCTTTGTTACTGAGGAAATCCCATGCAACAAATTCTTTGATGAAATAAAGATTATATTACATCATAAAATAATCCAAAAAAAATTGTATTTTGCATTTTGCATTTTTTAAAATGTGACATTATTATCATGAAAATCTCCTAATCCTTATTACTACGTAATGTGGAGAAAATAATTATATTAAAATAATAAATCATATGTAGTAAATACAGGGTTCGTACAAGGTGCTTAAAATGCTTGAAGTACTTGAATTTGACTTTTTGAAATTTAAGGCCTGGAAAAGCCTTGAAAATAGTAATATTCCTGAAGAGGTAATTGAAAAGTACTTTAGTTATTGAAAGACAATGCATCTATGAAATAAGTGTTTAATTTTGTCAAAGCACATATCTTTTCACGCAAGATTCCCGCAATTCAAAAAACATCGGTCCTTTTTTGCTTATTTCAGTTAATGTCAGAAACAGTCGAGCTAAGCCATGTAGTACTGACAGTCTCGTGCATGGCTGAAGATATGAAAAGAGGAACAGATAAACCAAATCAATTGAGTCATTTATGCTGGAACTGCTCAGATTGATTCAAACTTGTGACTTTGATTTATTTCAAGCGATTCACTAGCAACAGCCAGATCAAATTAAAAGAGCCATTCATTTTTGAATTTCGACATCACTTGTAATGATTCTAAAAAGCACGTAGACAGCTTTTCGAAACTCTGAATCAGTTAAACTATTGTGTCGCAAAATGATTCACTATTTCAAAGTGCTCCAATCTGATCGCTTATCGCAGATCATTTGATTTAGATTGGAACTTTGTGTATCGCAAATCATTTGTTCCAGGTGAGGACTTTGGAGTGTGTATCGTGACTCATTTGACTTCGATCGGAACGGGTTTATGAATCATTTAGCAAACTGAATTATTCAAATCAAATGATTCACGGTACGTGTTTTGAAGTTCAGGCCTGCTTCCCAATGTGTATACTATCAATCCTAGATTCTATCTAGTAGTTTTAATTTTTAATACTATTTAGGGCAGATAGGGTGGATAGTATGCACATTGGGATGCAGGGCAGATCTAAATCTAATTCAGATCAGAATCGTGAATCATTTATTTAGATCGGAACCTCAAAATTTTGACTTCGATACAATACCTGACTAAAATATCACGATACTGCTGAACTGATACTACATAGGACAGGAAAAGTAATTGAATAATAGATGATCAAAATGGAGATCATATTTATTTTATCTATTAAAACATTAATAATATGAAAATAAATAAATAAAATAATAATAATCACATGCAAGTGCCACTACACATGATTATGGTAAACAACTACTGAGTCTACAGGTATGTAGAGAACTTTGCTATATTGGTAAGTTAACTTAAAGGATAAAGCCAAATCTTATTTCATGATATAGTAATTTTATTTCACAACAACAATTTATATCATGACATAGTCATTTGTTGTTATTTTATTTTTATTATTTATAATAAGAACCTAGATGCAGGAAACAAACTAAAGGACAACTACAACAAAACAAAGAAATGAAATAAAGAGGGCCCTATGAAATCAGTTTGATTTTCTTCCTGAAATCTACCTTAATTTTTCTATTTTAATGGTTACATTAAAAAAAAATATTTATCAAAAAGCATGTCTAATTAATTGAAATCATGAAACTTGCAGAATTTAACAGCAATTTCTTAAAAGTTTAACAAAAACTATGTTTTCAAGGCCCTTGAAATACGTTTAATTATTTTTCTCAAATTTCATTACATTTTAATAATCAAAAGCATGTCTAATGAATTTATAAAGAATAATTAGATTTAATAAGGAATTAATTTATTATATGCTATTTATTTTCAGAAATACTTTGTTGTGTATTTACAATTTTCTGGTAAATATTTTTTTTCTGGTAAATATACCTTACACATTGTTTTAATAATATTTTTATTAGTAGTAGTAGTAGTATCTTTACATTAAGTAATATATTAATATATTTCTGACTGTCAACCAAACTTTTATTTTGACGGGCTGCTGTGAAGACCGTTAGGGTCTTCATTATTATGACGACCGTTTTTCACAAAAGAAACGGTAAAATGCTCATGAAGTGACTCTCAGAGCAGTTGTAGAGATTATGTTCATGTGTTCATGTTCTCATATATTGAGGCGGCAAAGGCTGAAAACACCGTGAGCGTCACGTGTTTGTGTGTAACGTTAATAAACAAAACTGCGCCTGTGCGCCATTGAGAAATACGGCTCTTAATAAAATACATTCTTAAAGTACCAGTACTAGTAAAATGCGGAATCGTACCGTTTTTAAAAGCAGGGTATCGCGATACTTTTAAGTACCGGTATATCGTGCAACACTAATGGATTATTGGATTATTAAAAAAAGTGGATTATTAAATTCAAATATATCAATTAAATGAGCAAAGACAACTGAAATGATTCACATATTACTTTAAGTCCTTTTGATATTACAGGCTATATGTTACTCAGTCACTGAATCGTGTTAATGTTAGTATATGTTATTTTACTGATATTTTTACACAAACAGAACGTAGAAGGTTTTGCAAGGTTGTATTTTTGGTACTTTTTAATGAACGTCTTATTCCATTGTGCATATTATGTTATTTTAACACCTGAATAAAACCTTCCCGAAAGTTGCAGTTTGGTGTGGTTCCATTTTCATAGTAGACAAATGTGATATTTACATTTTTTTCTTTTGACAACTTGAAGAAAAATGTACCAGGTTGGTATTTTTTACAAAGTTTCTAAAACGTTTTATTTTGAATAGATTATTTATTTATTTATTTTATGTTTTTTTTTTACCTACTTGCAACCAAAATACAACATTGTGAAAAGTTGTAAAAACTTTTTGGGTTTGCTGGGTAGTAAATAAATTATTATACATTATGGTAAAACATGTGTATTATGTATAAAGTGTTCATAGCTTGCATTATGGTATATTTATTAGTTATACTTGCTTATTTAAATGAAAAGTTTGCATCACTATGACCAACTGAATAAGAAAATTATTTTATTACGGTAATGAGAACCATTTAAAGTAATGGAAGTACATCTAAATAAATAGCTGTAATGTGGTACTGTATATCTGGGGATTCAATGTGCTAAATCATCATGAAAATGTCACATTACTAACTAACTAATTAGACAAACAAACATATGACCTTTTTATGCAAAATGTAGTTTACTATTTTTGTTTACTTTTAACTTAGAGGTTAAAGACAATGTTGATGTTAAAAGAATAGTTCACCCAAAAATGAAAATTCTGTCTTTAATTGCTCACCCTCGTGTTGTTCCAAACCCGTAAGACCTTCGTTAATCTTCAGAACACAAATTAATAATGCAACTACCACCAGAATACCATGTGTCGTGATACTCTTGTGATTACACACCAAAGACTTACTAAGAGAAGAAATAGTTAAATAAAGTTGTTATTTTTGTTTTCTTTGCACACAAAAACTATTCTCATAACTTCATAAAATTTAGGTTGAACCATTGATCACATGGACTATTTTAACAATGTCCTTACTATCTTTCTGGGCCTTGCTGTCTATGGTTTGGAACAACATGAGGGTCAGTTATTAATAACAGAATCTTCATGTTTAGGTGAACTATCCCTTTAAGAGTGTTTGCTTGAACATGCACATTTCTCTTGTTTTGGTTGGTACATAAAGGCATATTTATTAGTGGAGTTCACAAACAACCTCATATATTCTACCCAGTAACACATTCTGTGCACCTGTTGGGTTTGTTTATTGTCTTTAACTTCACTCTCTTCAGCATGTGCGAGATACACACCACTATTGTGCTCCTGTTATGTATGATATACAGAGCCCAGCCCAGCCGTCTGTGCAGTGAGCGTGTGCTGCCGTAAATCTCGCCTGAGAAAGAAACACCCACCGTTCACAGGAGCACACCCGGCCCAGCGCCGCAGATGCTTAAATGTGCAGAGAGCTGCTCTGAATCAAAGCACGTCCCGCAGCAATCAGCTACTCGTTCACATATTCTGTGGCGCTGCGGAGGCCCACTGCCTTCTGATGGAACTGGAAGTGCTCTCCGAAGGGACTGGACAGCAGAACAGTGCAGACTCACAGAGTTGTGGATTTGAACAAACCCCTGATCCTGCGTATTAAACTGTGAAACTCACATGAAGAAATCCTCAAATCACGAGTCTTGCAACATCCAGAACACCCTACCATCCATTCAGAGCATCCTATCAACAACCAAGAACACCTGATCAACATTTTCTAGCTAGTGAGGGTTTCACAGGCCAGTATTTTCTTAGGAAAAAGTAAAAATTAAATAACAGCACTTCAGGAAAGTTTGAGCAGAGGTTTATTTTTGTACACGTTCTCTGTAACACTCTGCTTTATACTAGGCTTTTAACTTGACTCTATTTAATGTAACATTTTCTATCTTATATGAGTATTACATATGTGTGCTTGTATTGTAGATTTTTTGAGAGATGAGAATAAAAGCATTCACATCTCAAAGTCGAGGTTACAGCACTAAAAACAGAACTGTATCTATGGTGGTCACAAAATAGACAAGGCTATGTATTAAACTGCTTTATTTTAATCAAGAGACCAAAAGAAATGTAATGAAAGCAAAATCATTACAGCACTTGTATTTTAAGAATTATTACATCACTTCTGAGAATAAGAGGTTTTGAACAAAACAGAATCCAACTAAAACATTTTTTAATCTTAATAACAAATTAATTAACACAAAATAATAGTCTCAAAGGCTTTAGATTTATTCACTATTAATAACCATAATAATAATAATAATAATATAGTTTGAAGAGAAATATTTTTTAACTATTCTGTTTGATTTTATGAGCTAATTTGTATTATTTGGTTAACATGTTAATGTGCGTCATTGAGAAAAGGGGAAGTTAACTCATAAGTATTTTTGCCAAACTATTTGTATGTATGTACGTATTTGTATAGCGCCTTTCACGACACATATCGTTGCAAAGCAACTTTACAGCAAATTAAAGTTTTTACAATATAGTAGTAGCTTACTAGTGGCGACTATATCTAGTGGATCACTCGGTCGTTTTGTGTCAAACTCAAATGCAGTTATGGGGTTTTTGACCAGCGAATGTGTGGAAATGCGCAGTTTGTCCGTCATTAAAATGGTGGCATTACATTATGTTTTACAAACAGGTTACAAAATTTGTCGTAGCTATATGGGTGCTTGGTTTTTTCTGTTGTAAAATACATTTGGCCAAAATCTCATTTTGAGATTAAATGCTACTGTATGCACAGGCATATTGAGTGTATTGGCTATAGACTATGGCAAATGCTAGCCTTCTCTCTCCGGTCCCACACGTCTCAGACCTCAAATACATAAAATATGAGTCTTCATAGACACAGTGTTTCTTGTGTAAAGAAAATGCTGTACTTATGGATGTCGCTAGGCCATTTTTAGGCCTAAACTGACTACTCAGCCCCCTAAAACTTTGCGATTAGCTCCATAAACTGTACACGAATTCGTGATCGCCTTAATCCCCTTTAAATTTCATATGAAAATTGCGGCAGACTTCGATCGGCTCCTCCCCGTCTTTCTTTCAGCGTGTTCTTTAATTCGCAGACCGCGGTTGCGCGGAGTGAAAAACAAAGGACAAGGTCCTCCCTAAAATCAAAATCCTAGAATCGCTCGCTGTACTTATTCAAACAACAAGATCTTTATTTACCCTTGCAAGACTTTGTTCAGCTCAGCTGCTGTGGAACTTCGTTCATTCCGTCCAGATAGAGGAGGGTGGTGTTATTAGGTTTGACTGACAGTTTGAGCGGATTCAACAAGATTTAGTCGCAAGAGCTCGTTTTAAACCTCTCACTGGCTAAATATTTGTAAAACAGGCAGATAAACGTAAAGGGTGACCAAAAGGCATTGATTTACTGAAGAAGAAGAAGAAGAAGAAGAAAACACTGCCACCAAAAAAAGGAACTTTGGAGTGTAACACAAAAAAGGGCTGAGGTTGAGCCCTACCTGTGCACATGCCTGTTTATAATAAGTGGACATGGCAACGCTTAAAGGAGTACACTTCCAGAATAAAAATTTACAGATAATGTACTCACCCGCTTGTCATCCACAATGTTCATGTCTTTCTTTTTTCAGTCGTAAAGAAATTATGTTTTTTGAGAAAAACATTTAAGGATTTTTCTCCATATAATGGACTGATATGGTGCCCCGAGTTTGAACTTCCAAAATGCAGCTTAAATGCGGCATCAAACGATCCCAAATGCGGTTGTAAATAATTCCAGTCGAGGAAGAAGGGTCTTATCTAGCGAAATGATCGGTTATTTTCATAAAAAAAAAATACAATTTAAATACCTATTAATCACAAACGCTCGTCTTGTCTTTCTCTCCCTGAACTCTGTGTTTTCTGACTCAAGACAGTTAGGGTATGCCGAAAAACTTCAATTGTATTTTCTCCCTCAACTTCAAAAATCATTTCAAAATCATCCTACATAACTGCAGAAGTATCAACCCAGTCTTTGCAAAGTGAACATGCAAAGAAGATCAAACACCCTCAACAAAAAAGGTAAAACAGCGATATAGGACGATTTTGAAGTTGAGGGAAAACATGATATCACCATATCAGTCCATTATATGGAGAAAATTCCTGAAATGTTTACCTCAAAAAACATAATTTCTTTACGACTGAAGAAAGAAAGACATGAACATCTTGGATGACAAGCGGGTGAGTACATTATCTGTAAATTGTTGTTCTGGAAGTGGACTTCTCCTTTAATGAGAGAATTGTAATTTTTGGGTGATCTTTTCCATGTTGATCGGAGTTTTTGTTATGACCACCCGGGACACGCGAAGCTTCTACTTTACAAACAGCTAAACAACAACAAAAGGACAATGAAAATCTCAGGTACTGATTATGTGCTTTATTCAGTGTTAAAAGTGTCTAATGTGAGCTTGAATATCATATTGCGTGACATTTATAGCCACACTGAAAATAAAAGATACTTTACCTCAAACCTTGAAAATAAATGAAAGCGGAACTGCGAACTCAATGCGAACCAACAAGTGCTTTCCATGACAAAGATGCTATCAGTCACTCAATATTTACTTTAAATAATGTTAAAAAAGGTTTACTATTTATAAATTGGATTATAAACGTGTCCATTGGGAGTGCAACACGCTTTCGAATGACTCTGCCGGTGTAATTATAACATGCTTTGTGAGAACGCTACTTAGGTTTTAGGCTTTGTGACGTTTATCATATCATATATATTTCTAAATTAACTGACTTCCTCTGGTCATCACATGGGAGATCAGGAGACGGGATTATGACTCTGAAATTCTGTCTGGGTTCATAAGGACTCTACAAAAAAGAGAGGAGTTGATGTGAACAGGATTGAGGTGGAATTGAAACAGGGAAGGGGGATTTGGTTTAGATGGTTGTTCTTTCGCCTCTTACGACACAAATCTCCCTGTCGTCCCGTGTCAGTGTCATCTTTTGTGCGATAGGCTATAGATGCTCTGACACTTGGTCTTTCTTTTGATCCACCCACATATAAATCCTACGGAGTTACTCTCCTGCTAGACATCTGTTAACATGTCTTTATGGTTTTTTCTGTTTTAGGTTTTGCTCTGGTGCTTGATATTGTAAAAAATGACGACTCTTTGTTGAAGGTGAGAAGCTAGAGAAGTATTTTTTAAACCACAAAGACCTTCTAAAAACCACATTATTTTCAATGTCAATATGAAACCAAAATAGTGTTAGCTTCGTGAATAGACATTCCTTATCATGAATGGTTTATCAGTGCATCTATTAGATTTATTAGTTACACTTCAAAGAAAATTATGATGAAGTCACAACTAAAACATTGAAAATGTCGAACTACATAATCTTATGGATGATAATCTGTGCATAACTCATAAACAAATCTAAACTGTTATAATAAAAGACATATGTCTCTCATTTTTTTACTTTGCCCAGCAGATCATGAAGGTGTAACGTAAACAACATAGGATGCTGCTTCTCCGTTAAGAGCAGATGGAATGTGAATTGCTGTGCTGTATATTCAGCAGCAGGTCGTATCCGAAGGGATTTCAGGTGAAATGAACAGTAATGATCTGTAAGTGAACAAACAACATATAACTGGACATTTAGTTCCTCTGTCTACCTCACATATAGTCATAAACAACTGGTAACTGAAGAGAAGGATATGATTCTGGCTGCTGTGCTTCACTGCTTCAATTCATCAGTTAAAAAGATAGTAGAGGTTTGGTTGAGTAAAAACATTATCTGTACAAATAAGTTACTCACCCCCTTGTCATCCAAGATGTTCATGTCTTTCTTTCTTCAGTCGTAAAGAAATTATGTTTTTTGAGGAAAACATTTCAGCATTTTTGTCCATATAATGGACTGATATGGTGCCCCGACTTTGAATGTTCAAAATGCAGTTTGAATGTGGCTTCAAACGATCCCAAATGCGATTGTAAACAACCCCAGCCGAGAAAGAAGGGTCTTATCTAGTGTAACGATCAGTTATTTTCATAAAAATAATACAATTCAATTACTTTTTAATGCCAAACGCTTGTCTTGTCTTACTCTGCCCGGACTGTTTTTGTTCTGGTCCATGACAGTTAGGATACGTCGAAAAACTCCCATCTCATGTTCTCCCTCAACTTCAAAATCATCCTAAAATCGCTGTTTTACCTTTTTTGTTAAAGGTGTTTGATCTTCTTTGCATGTTCACTTTGCAAAGACTGGGTCGGTACTTCTGCAACGACGTAGGATGATTTTGAAATGATTTTTGAAGTTGAGGGAGAAAATACGATCAGAGTTTTTCAACATACCCTAACTGTCTTGAGCCAGAATACACAGAGTTCAGGGAGAGCAAGACAAGA
>JAHKKF010529697.1:0-11625 GCA_019740295.1 Labeo calbasu | reverse complement strand
TCTGGCAATGCCTTGCAAAATAGGAAGTTTTCTCTGATTGCGTCTCCATCCACAAAACGCACATTGGCCAAGAGTTGAGCATGTCCACTAATATCAGTAGACTCATCAAGTTGCAAAGCAAATTTCTTACTGATATGGATCTTTTCCAAAACCCACATTCGATGTGTGCAGACATGTCATCAATACGTCTGGAAATTGTGTTATCTGAGAGAGAGACTTTGGCTATTTCTTTAACCGCTTCAGGTCCGAGCATCTGATTTACAATGGCTTTGCAGGCGGGAAGTATTAATGACTCTGCCACAGGGACTTTTTTGATTTAGCTACAAGTTCAGCAACATGGTAGCTAGCTTTAAGGGCTCTCTCATTTACCTTTGCGGTTCTTCTCATAAAAGTTGCCTATTTCTCTGTGTTTTCACGCAGGTGAACAAAATAGTCCGCATTCTTGTTTTGCAGCGAAGGGTGTTTTGTTTGGAGATGACGTTTAAACTTACTTGGGACCATAGCACTGTTGGCTAGCTTTTCACCACACACCAAGCACAACGGAGTCTGTGACGTTGCATCCCCGGTGAAAGTAAATCCAAATGAAATATAGCTTTCACTGTATTGCCTCGAGACTTTGCTCGAGGTCACCGTCTTTGCTTTCTTTTGACCTCCATTCCTACTAGTGCCTTCATCTCGGTCCGAATTTTGTCCAGGGCCCAGTTCGGAGTTTACATTTTTCCTTTTGTAAAACTTCTCCATCACTGTCACCGTATTCTCACTAGCCACAATGCCACTGTCACTGCGACCTGTCACATCCAGGCATCACTAATTCTCGTCTCGAAATACAAGGCAATTAGCTATCTGCTGCCACCTACTGATATGGAAGAGTATGACATGATTACTCTGCCGGTGTAGACAGCGCAGACACTCGACAATGGCATATTATTCGCAGACAATAACTTATTAGTTTTCAAAAAATGTTTTAGACCAATTAGGTGAAATTGAATAATTTCCCACGGCACACCTGACGATCTCTCACAGCACACTAGTGTACCGCGGCACAGTGGTTAAAAAACACTGAAATAGAGAATAGAAAAAGACTTTAATGTAGACCTGTAGTTAATTTGTTTTGATGGGTTGATTACACAGTGTATTTAGTGTATGCCTGCAGGGGTTAATATGCAACACATTAACATTTCATACTGCTTTACTGTGGTGTAAAATTCTGTGCTCACAGGGACTCATGAGAGGAAAAATTAAACAAATTATGCATGGAGCTTGATTCCGACTTCACTGGGAAGAGGATCAGTGCCAAAAAAGCCTGGATGTGAGTTATGTTTCAGTATGCATGGAAAGATATGCTTTGTCTTCACTTTGTTTGATACATGCAGTGAGGTTTTAGATAATATTTATAATAATATTGTTACACTATCTTTGTCTTTGTGTGTGTTTGAGTGAATAATTTATTTTATTTTATTTATTTATGTATTTTTGTATAGTAATGTTCTTTAGAGGATTGGATTAAATGGAAAAGTGATACCAAGTCAAATTTCCAAAAAAAATGGGACAATCTAAAAAGTTTTCTTGTCCGTTTAATCGAGAATCGATTTATTTTAGGTGCTCTGCTGTCCTCCTACAGGAACTGGAGCAGATAGTGGGGAGGCCACAGCAGCCACATGGCCGTAGTTTTCTGCCATGCATGAGGCTATTGGGGGGGGAGCCTGGCTGTTCTGCTGTGGCCAAAGCCTGCTGTATGCCACCATCTGCACCTGTGGAGGAAAAGGAAGAGGAGGACACAACATCCTCTGCACCGTCTGGCACGTACCATGCAGGAGGAAGAACCCTTTACTTCTTTGGGTCCCCCGCTACCTAAAAAGAGAAACTCCAACAAGGTGTTAGATTTTGTTGAGAAGGAAACCAAAACAGAGGAAGGTTTTCAAGCGACTCATAAATTCATGAAATGTACTACCAATAGATTTCTTGACCTCTTTGAACAGTTGATTTAAAAAATTTGAACACAATCTCTGTTTGTCTTTTTTGCTATGATAATTTTTTTGTTGTGTGCCTTTATATGGATGTTTTATAGTAAACACAGTTTCCAGATGAGTAGAATTTAAAATTTTGGCATAATTGGCTAACATGTAACATGAAACTACTGGTTCATCTGGCCAGAGGAGAACTGGCCCCCCGACTGAGCCTGGTTTTCTTCCAAGGTTTTTTTTTTTGTCCATTTCTGCCACCGATGGAGTTTTGGTTCCTTGCTGCTGTCGCCTCTGGCTTGCTTAGTTGGGGACACTTAATTTGCAGCGATACTGTGTACTATTTGAACTGAACTGAGCTGGATGATGACATCACTGAATTCAATGATGAACTGATTTAACTGAAAATTTGAGTGTTTACTGTTGTCCTTTTGCATTATTGACACACTATTTCTTATTTAATACTGTAAAGCTGCTTTGACAATCTGTATTGTTAAAAATGCTATATAAATAAAGGTGACTTGACAATTTTATCTATTGATAATGTGGGTATTGCAAATAATTTAATGCATGAGTCTGCAGACATGGGAAAAAATTAATCAATACATAAAAGGACATTCTCAACATAAACATTGTGTGGAGCAACATTAATCTTTATGTACAGTATCTACAAATAATCATGCTCATTTAACTCTACTGGATACACCTGAGGAGCGGAGAGCTTTGCAGCCATTCAATATCGCGATTCACGATTTTATCACGATTCTTTGTCACGTTGGTTTTACTATTTTGCAAATTGTCTGAGCAGTACAGCCAAACTAATTTCCCTATTTTAAAAACAAAGACTTTCAAGGTAACAAAGTATAAAATAAAAAAAGAATAGCAGATATGTAGGCCAAAGTGAGCGAAGATAAAAATCTTTGTCATTATTTTATCTTTGTTATTAAAAGATTAAAACAAAGAATACAAACAGTGCTTTATTTTTCAGGTACAGTAGGTGTATTTAGCAGTAGCATTTAAGAAAATGAATTAACAAATATAAAAAGTGAAACACTATATACACACATCAATTGTACACTGATTCTTATTAAAGTAACTGTATCAAAGTTCTTCAGTCAAGAGCAGAGTGATTTTTCTCTTTGTGTTTTGTTTTAATAACAATTAAAAGAATAGTTCACCCAAAAATAAAAATTCTGTCATCTGTCTGTCAATTCTGTCATAGTGTTTTATTTTAATACCATCATTTACTCACTCTCAGGTTATTTTAACCCTGAATGAGTTTCTTTTTTCTGTTGAACGTGTAACGTTCGACCTAATAGGCTGGGTCACAAAGTTTAAAATGGGGTCAGATTTTACTGTGTGAGAAATTTGAGGTGTTAAAAGAATGACATAAAACAAAAATAAGTTTGAGGATTGTCACCTAACGTGTAAGGAATTGGCAAATGAAGACGAAGGTCCAAGATAAAGTCTTTATTATAATCCACAGATAGTTTCCAAACAAGTAAATCCACAGGCATACACATTGACGTTGACGTTCACATAGACGAGACCGGACCCCAAACACAGAACTGAATGCAACTTATAAAGACAGGTGATAACGATGAACAATTAAGGCACAGGTGATACAAGGTTAACTAATTATGACTAAACGAGGACAGGAAACAGCAACGACCAAATATGGGCACAAGAGGGAGAAACCAACATAAACAGTCCACAGGGATGTGACATTACTCCCCCCTCCTGAAAGGCGCAACCTCGCGCCATAGAAGAAAACAAAAACAAAAGGAGTGGACGTGGGACGGCAATGGAAAGTCATTGTAGGAGGAGGCTCTGGCAAAGGACGGACTCCCGGGAGGAGGACAACAAAGTCCAGGGTGTTGAAGATGGGAGGAGCCAAGGAGGAGACAGAAGGATCCAGGGCGGATCCGACGGAGGGAGGAGCCAGGGAGAACACAGAAGGGAACCAGAGCAGGAGGAGCCAGGCGAGACCCAGGCCGCAGACATGATGGTAGCCCAAGGTGGAGCCAAGGTGGAGATCCGGAGGTCCGCGGCGAAGCTGGAGTGACAGAGGACTGAGGCGGAGCTGGAGGGAGGAAGGAGCCCAACGGAGCTGGTGGGACAGAGCGACGAGGCGCAGCCAAAGGAGTGGAGTCCTGAGGCGATGGCAGGACGACGACCGACCAAGGCGGAGCCAGAGGGAGCCCGGTGAAGCTGGTGGGTTGGAGGGCCGAGGCGGAGTCCGGGACTTAGAGGCCGGAGGCGGAGATGAGGTATCCTCCAGCCACGACGCCAATGGAGACTGGCAGACCCACGGCAAGCCCACCGCACAGATGGTAGGCTGAGGGTGAGCAGAGGGGCTGCCAGGAGACAGCGGTGGCGGGACTAAGGCAGCAGGGACAATAGATGGAGATAACAGAGGGAGGGTGGGAGGGAAATCCAGGCAGGCAGATAGTTCAGACGATGGTGGAAGAAGAGGGGACATGTCTTCATATATATCTCCATAGAAATCGATCAAGTCTTGTTCCACATCTAATAGTCCCAAATCCAGTCTCAGCTCACCCTCAGTGGAGGTGCAGTGGGCGGGGCCTTGCTTGGCATCCTTACGCTCCACTGTAACTTCCTCCCTCGCGTGCATTGTAGCCGGCTCTCGCACCTGGTCGGATGTGACGGGCTCTGGCTCCGGGGCGATCCTCAGCTCTGTCGCTCCTTTAGGCGATGGCTCTTTGGTCACGCTGGGCTCTGGGCTCTCCACGGTGGGCTCGGGCTCATGCTCCGCAAATCGGGGTGATGGTTGGCTGGGCTCTGGGTCAAGAGTGGGGCTGGTGTTGTCATCCGCGAAGTCCACGGTCAACAAAGAGTTGCAGGACACCAGCACCCACTCAACATAGGCGGCGAGACTCTCTCGAGGACCCTCCTCGGACAACTGCGCTTGTGTGGTGGTGTTCAGTCCAGCAAAATAGAAAGAGCAAAGGCAGTTGTCCAGGTAGTGCGTGTAGTTGGTCAGAAACACAAAGTCCGTGGTGTGGTCCTCGAGAGAGTGGTTCCCCTGCTCCCCCTGCTCCATGACGAAAAAACAAAACAAAATGAAGACGAAGGTCCAAGATAAAGTCTTCATTATAATCCACAGATAGTTTCCAAACAGGTAAGTCCACAAGCAGGGTAACAAACATAGAACTGAATGCAACTTATAAAGACAGGTGATAACGATGAACAATTAAGGCACAGGTGATACAAGGTTAACTAATGATGACTAAACAAGGACAGGAAACAGGAACGACCAAATATAGGCACAAGAGGGAGAAACCAACCTAAACAGTCCACAGGGGTGTGACATTGATGGTGTACTTACAATATTCACATAAAAGGACTTTAAAACAACACGATAAAACCAGGTAAACTCAGTCTGTTAAAAGAATACAGTTCGTTTATCCATACTTTAAAAACAGTCCAAGAATCCTAGTGTGCTGAAATGTCCAAATGTGAATCCACCAGTATATATACAATCTGAGATGAGTGATAATCCAATTTGCTGTAAGTGAATCTGGAAAGGTAAGTCCAAAAAAAGAAAACTCCACAATCCAGGTGTGTATCGTAGCTGTTAGTGACTGACCCTTTGTTTGGCATGCTGCTCTCCTTATATAGTTCCTGTGCCAACCATGCATTTCTTAAAGACATACACACTAAAATGTTAAGAGGAATAAAATGGACATAAGAAAACATGTAAACCAATTAAAACTCTATTATACATAAAATCATTGCAATAAATAGAGTGGTAAAACATGACCCGTGTGACAGTGGCTGCGTCTGAAAGCTCTAAGGCATGAAGGCACGTCAGAATCCAAATTCTACTTCACTTCCTGTCTTCGGAGGTACCATCTTCTGATTGAATTTTGAAGGCAGCACAGATGTATCCTTCACTGCCTTCGATTTCCCACAATCCTGTGCGTGTGCGTCATATAGGCTATATAAATAAAGATATTCTGGTGAAATTAAACTTATTTTATATAATAGATGAGATCTTGACCATGATATACTTTGTGAATAGTAATAGTTTAAAAACATAATAAATAATATTGTTTGTAATAATAGTATTTTAGAAAAATGTTAAAAGGGTTCAAATGAGTAGTAAATAAGAATAATATTTACAATATACTACCAATAATAATGAAACAGCCACCAATAACAATGACCTGTTCTGCAATAGTATTTGCAACAGTGCTTTTATTGTTTTAAGCAAAAAATGGCATTCTCTTCCGTCTTTTCTGACGCACAGACCTTAAATGACAATGACACTGATGTCTTTATGTATTATTAAACTATATCTGTTGAAGATCGTTTTTCTACAAAATCTACAGCTTAACCGTAAGGTAACCTAGCAACGGCGTCACGTTCTGCTACCTCTGAAGTCTGTCCAAAATTGTTCCCGGAGTTGCCTTCGCAGCCTTTGAAGTCATTGCCTGATAAGGCAGCGAGGCAGCAAGTCAGCTGACTAGGCTTTTGGACACAGCCATGGTCACAAACGTAGTCTATTTCAAAATTTCTATTATTAAAATGAATGGGGACCAGCTATTGTTTGGTTATCCACATTCTTCAAAATATCTTATTTTGTGTTTAGCACAAGAAAGAAAGTAATACAGGTTTGGGATGACATGTAAGTGAGTAAATAATGACAGAATTATAATTTTTGGGCGAACTATCCCTTTGATGACAAGCAGAAGCATGTTTAGTACTGCCCCTTTAAGAGCTGCACATCTAATATACAGGCAGGCATCTATTTTTTTCTCTCAATTCAGTTGTTTACTTTCACTTTAGACATAAACTTCTATACACTGTTTTTATATGTAAACCTTGTGTGTTTTGACAATAGTAGCGTAATCAGACGTGATGCATAACTTAGCTCAATAATTAGGCACTATTTAACAGTATTTTAATGTGCGTGCGTTTCAGGTGTCCGCGCAATGGAAAAGTGCATGTCAAACAGCACATGAATTAAATGTTTAACCGGCAAGGCTTTAAAGCAAATAATGTACTTTTGTGATTGTGAATAAGTGCAGTGTCCCGATTTTTATCATCTACGATCAAAAATCGTCATATCGCACACCCCTAATGGTAAGAGTTTCTATTGATGTAGTCCTGGCCTGTAGGACCAGCAGGAGTCTTGATGCGGACATGACATCCATCTATAGCACCCACACACTTGGAGAAGATACATTTTCAAAGCCAAGGCCAACCTCATTTAGGAGCTGTGCATCTGGCAACTGTATGACCTGCTAGCGCAGGGCTGCAATCTTTATGGTTCCTTTGTGAACCCAACCTGCAGACAGAAGATACTGGTACATGAAAGGCCCGGGCCACCACACTGTATAACAGACCGTGTGCTAGCCAGTGTGCACAGCTGGTCCTGAACACATGCCCATGCTCATATTCAGTTATAGCCATAGCGCCACCTGCTGGCAACAGGAAGTGACATTTTTTACGCTGCGAGAAACTCCTCCTAGAGATTTCATTAAATCAACATTATATTCGGTCAGTCTAATCTAAAGGCCTTTGTGATGTTAAATTGTGAAGAACTTGAGTTTTCGTTAAAGGGCGTGTCTGTGGTGGCCTGACAAAGTTCGGTGTTAGAAGTTGTTGTAACTCAGCCATACAATGTCTGATCTGCCCGAAACTTCACATGTTCGATAAGAGTCCTGGCCTGAACACATTTAAATGCTAATATTCCATTATAATCATAGTGCCACCTGCTGGCAACAGGAAATGACTTGTTTTACACTAACTTCAACATGTATTATCTAATCTGCCCCAAACTTCACATGTTTGGTAAGAGTCCTGGCCTGAAGACACCCAAAGGCCAATATTCAGATATAATCATAGCACCACCTGTTGGCAAAAAAGATATGTCGTGTCCTACACTAACTCAAGCATACCATGTTCAATCTGCACCAAGCTTAATATGTTTGATAGAAGTGCTGGCCTGAACACATCTGTTAAGTTTCAGTAATGGTTATACATTCTATTTGTATACCTATGATATTTCCAAAGTATCTGTATAGTATTGTATATGCAAGTTTACATATAGTTCACTGAGAGGAAGTGAGCACTCTTGTGTGTGAAAGAGTGGGCGGGGTTCCGTTGTTGTTTTTGGTTTTGAATGGCCATGGCGGCAGTCGAAAAAAGAGAGTTATCCGTCAAGTTGTCTTTTGTTGTCTTTCTTTTGTATATAATTTGTAAATAGATTATTGTTGGGTTTTTAAGATATCTCGGGTTTATTGTTTATATGGTTAACATTATTCTTATCGAGAGCTATGTAAAAGTGAATAATAGAGAACCTCACTAAACGTGACATTCTGAACCCGATTGCCTCTGTCTGTTTTTTTAGGCACACATATCCACACTTCCAAAGCAGAGAAAAGTAATTAGCTTGTTTTTTTTTTTTTTATTAACTATTTAATTTATGATGTTACCTCCCAAAACCCTAGATGCCAAAATTAGGGAGACGTAACATAATTGGGGGCTCGTCCTAAAAGGCGAATGCTGTCTCTTTTGCTGAGGAGTGCAGTGTGTGTTACTTTTTAAAGCAGTTTGATGTAAACGTTGGGTTGAGCAAATTTGGTCTTGTGGCGCATCGTGATACGGTTTGATGGCGTTTAACTTACAGAGTTTTGTTGATAATCCCTCATTGGAGGTGATAGATAAATGTAGGAAGGATGAGTTGTTGATGATAGCTGACCACTTCCAAATTGCGATTTCAAAACAGGCATTAAAAAAGAAAATTAAGGCGGAATTGATTGATCGCCTGAACGAATTCGGTGTTTTAAGCAGGTCGGATGTAGACAGAGGAGTGGCGCTTATGGATGGGGGGCAGGATGTTGTGGAAACGGGTGGAAAGGAAGGTGAATTAGTCACAACCGAGGCAGATCCCAAGGTTGGGGCAACTCTTTCACCTTTTGAACCTTTTTCCCTTGGCACTCCCAAATCGAGAGGGGAGACGCAATTGAAAGTGCAAATCGCACGGCTCCGTGCAGAGGCTCAAGAGAGAACACAGGCCCACCAGGCAGAGTTAGATCTGCAACTACAGATCCGCAAGCTCGAAATTGAGGCCGATAAGGAAGTTGGACATCGAGGCGGCGAAAGTTGCAGCGGGTTCCTCTGTTCAGCAAAACTTCTGTCCGGTAAGTGATAATTCGGCTCATTCGAATTCAACCACTTTTGATGTGGGTAAGCATATTGCTTTAGTGCCTAATTTTCGCGAATCGGAAGTGGATAGTTATTTTAACGCTTTTGAAAAGATCGCAACTTCTTTGAATTGGCCAAAAGAGGTATGGTCATTGTTATTGCAGTGTAAACTAGCTGGTAAAGCTTTGGAAGTTTATTCAACCTTGTCTTTAGAAGACAGCCTTAAGTACGATGTGGTTAAGTTAGCGGTACTTAAAGCTTATGAACTAGTCCCAGAGGCCTATAGACAACAGTTCCGTTCTCGTAAGAAAAACGCAGCTCAAACCTATGTTGAATTCACCCGAGATAAGGGAATTCTTTTTGATAGATGGTGCGTTTCTTGTAAAGTAGAGGATTTTGCTTCACTGAGAGAACTCGTACTACTCGAAGACTTTAAACAGTGTCTTCCAGAAAGAATGGTTCTGTATTTAAATGAACAAAAGGTAGCGACAGTATCTCAGGCAGCAGTATTAGCAGACAAATTTGTGCTTACACATAGAAACGTTTTTCAGCCAGTAATTGTGGAGAAGAGTTATGTAAAATCACCAATGAAGATTCAGCAGTCTAAAGTGAGTGTTGAGAAGCCTAAAGAAACGCGAGACTGCTTTTACTGTCATAAGAAAGGACACGTTATTGCAGAGTGTTTGTCTTTAAAGCGAAAGCAGCAATCTCAAGTGAAAGAGGTTGGATTTGTGAATACTGTGAGTCAAAGTGTGCATTTTGAACAGACAAGAGATAAAGTAGACAACGTATATTTTCCATTCCTCTTTAAAGGTTATGTGTCACTATCAGGGAAGGAAGAAGATCAGGTAGAAGTGCAGGTGTTAAGGGACACTGGCGCAGCCCAGTCGTTTGTGTGTTCAGATGTTTTGCCTTTTTCAGATCAGACATCAGTTGGATCTAGTAGACTGGTCCAGGGCTTCAGTATGGAGATCATGAGGGTACCTGTTCACCGCATTCACCTGCAAACAGACTTGGTGTCTGGTTTCGTGGAGGTAGGAGTACGTCCAGTTCTACCAGTGAAAGGCGTATCCTTTATTTTAGGTAATGACCTGGCTGGAGGAAAGGTGGTACCTTCACTTGAGGTGACCGATACATTGTCGACAGAGTATAGCACAGATGAGTTGTCTCGGAGATATCCAAATGCATTCACCGCTTGCGTGATTACACGTGCACAATCAAAGGAAACTAATGAGGTGTCTTTATCTGACTCTTTCTTATGTGTAGATCAGGAGGCTGAGGAAGGGCCTGAAGTTAAGAGTCATATTAGTGACCAGGTGAGTGAGGTTGTAGTGAGTGGTCCATTGGCCTTGACCATAACTCGTGAGAAATTGATTGAGGCTCAGAAGAATGATGTTTTGCTTGTGAAGTGTTTTAAACTGGCTGAGAGATCGGAACGGAGTTTCTCATTTGTTGTCGAAGATGGTTTACTAATGCGGAAGTGGCATAAAAGTAACGCTACTGAGGATGAGTGGAACGTGGTGTATCAGGTGGTGGTTCCCTCAATTTTTCGCCGGCAGGTATTATCCTTGGCGCATGATCATTTGTTGTCAGGGCACTTAGGAGTGACAAAAACATACAACCGTATTCTACAACATTTTTTTTGGTATGGTTTGAAGCGTGACGTGGTGCAGTTTTGTAAGACTTGTCATGTTTGCCAGTATTCTGGGAAACCGAACCAGGTGATTCCACCGGCACCTTTAATTCCAGTCCCCGTCACAGGTGACCCTTTCGAGCATGTGATCATAGACTGTGTTGGACCCTTACCCAAGACCAAGTCAGGTAATCAGTTTTTATTGACCATTATGTGTACGGCTACCAGATACCCAGAAGCGATTCCTCTTCGCAATATCACAGCTCGAGCAGTTGTCAAAACGCTAATAAAGTTCTTTACCACTTTTGGTTTACCGAGAATTGTTCAGAAGGATCAGGGAACTAATTTCCTATCCACCTTGTGTGCTCAGGTTTTTAAATCACTTAATATTACTCACAGCGTATCCAGTGCCTTTCATCCAGAGAGTCAGGGATCTCTGGAAAGGTTCCATCAAACACTAAAAGCAATGCTTAGGAAGTACTGTATTGAGACAGGATCGGAGTGGGATGAAGGTGTTCCCTTGCTTTTATTTGCAATTCGTGATGCAGTACAGGAGTCTCTTAAATTCAGTCCATCTGAGCTGGTGTTTGGCCATGCCGTGAAAAGATTACTAAAAGTCTTGAAAGAGAGGATGTTGGGTATTGCATAATCCAAAAAAACAAATGTATTAGACTATGTGAGTCATGACAGACTTCAGAAGGCTTGCATGCTAGCCTGTGAATCGTTGACTAAAGCTCAAGGGAAGACGAAAAGGTGGTATGACAAATCTGCTGTAAATAGATCTTTTGCAGTGGGCGACCAGGTGCTGGTTCTACTTCCTGTTCCTGGATCGGCGTTAACAGCACGTTTCTCGGG
>JAHKKF010529696.1:7770-21984 GCA_019740295.1 Labeo calbasu | reverse complement strand
AATCTGAGCATATCACACCAGTCCTCAGGTCCCTACACTGGCTTCCAGTTATATTTAGAATTGATTTTAAAGTACTTTTACTCGTTTATAAATCACTCGATGGCCTAGGACCTAAATACATTGCAGATATGATCACTGAATATAAACCTCAGAGACCACTCAGATCATTAGGATCGAGTCAGTTAGAAATACCAAGAGTTTACACCAAACAAGGGGAATCTGCTTTTAGCTATTTTGCTGCCCGCAGTTGGAATCAGTTTCCAGAAGAGATCAAATGTGTGAAAACATGAGCTACATTTAAATCTAGACTCAAACTCATGTGTTTAGCTGTGCATTTACTGAATGAGCTCTGTGCTACGTCCGAACTGATTGCACTATATATGCTCCTTTCGTATTTTTAACTGTTTTAAATTTATTTTAAATCAATTTTTAAATCATTATATCAGTCAGTTTTTACATTTTACATTTTTTGTTTTATTGTTGTGATCATTGTTTTTATGATTGTTTTTATGTTTATTCTACTTCCTTTTATGTAAAGCACTTTGAATTACCTCTGTGTGTGAAATGTGCTATATAAATAAACTCGCCTTGCCTATGACGACTGGAACTCTGGGAAAGATTTGGGGACAGAAGAGAATAACGTGTGATTAAATATGTAGGAAGCAGCTATTTCTGGACAGGAAGATAATAGAGTCTGAGGTGAGGATTCATTCAATCAGATCGACTGCACTGGATGAAAGCGGGCGAGAGGAAAAGTGTTATAATTACTAGACGTCACATATGTCATGCTCTCGTATAAAATTCTTTAGAATACACATTTTTATGTCATTTTTTGTTATGGTTTCAGACATATGGAGGTTGGAACGAATGTATCAAACACACACATGCTCATCTTCATCAAATGACCTTCAAACTTAAATGCATGTGAAAATCAGCTCTGACAAGTACAAACACATTAGAGAACGAGGCTTTATTAAGCGGTGATGGCGAGCGGTCGCTAGGATACAGCTCGGCTGTAAGTAGTCGTCATGGAAACGGCAGCACGTGACACACGAGCGATTGTGAGCAGAGACTGACCGTTGATCATCTGAAATCATGCTAATGTGAGACACAAATGTCCGAGCTTCGTTTCCATCTAGACTGCAGCTCTGCTCTTCATCAGGAGCATCATGGGACGCCGTCTGCAGGCACACACACACACACACACACACACACACACACACACAGACAGACAGTGTTTAATGACGCTTCAGTCGTGCCCCAGTTATATTTTATTGTTTGGCTCTGAATGACTGTGAGTTCTGGAGGCCCGGCAGCGGCGGTTCTCGGCGTGAGCTCATCCTAGCGCCTGCGTCCTCGCTGTGGCAGGTATCTGTGTTCGCCAAATTGCTGGCGTGACCTTGCTGGCGCCGCGGGGGGAGCGAGCGGAACACGACGGGCCGGTCCGGCTGATAAATCCGCCCTTGGGTCTGATCCATCCCTGCCCCCTTCCATTTAGTCCGGAACAATCCAGTCCCGCGGGGCGGCAGTTAAACTGTCCCCGATGAAGGAGCGCGTTATCTGCAGGAGGTGTCATGTAGCTGCTGCATACAAATGCACTATATTGATTTCTCTCTCTCTCTCTCTCTCTCTCCGTGTGCGGCGTTTGATGGGACTCCAGTAAACCCGACAGGTAAGTGAGATCTGATCCCTCATCACTGAGAGAAGATTAAAGCTCTTATTTGAAGCAGAACAGCCTTCATTCCAGCTCAGATCCCGTTGCGCTCGGCCTCGTGTGGCTCGCTGCTTTATTTATGTCTTTCTGCTCTTTGAATTTCTTTCTGTCCGTCCAGTCTCGTTAATAACTGCGGTTTCTACACATTCTGTGTGTGTTTTCGCTCATTAGCAAACGCAAGGACTCTGAGCCGGGCACCAAATGTTTGCTGAACAACGCTGAGATGATGGCGCACCATCCCACCGACCCCGTGGAGATGAGACGCATCAACTTCCAGACACCAGGCACGCGCACACACACACACACGCACATATATATATATGTACATTATATACATATACAATATACATACACATACATGCATGCACACAAATATACACACTCACACGTACAGTGCACATGTTTGTTGAGCTCATCTCATAGACTTCCAATGGTTTTATATCAGACTAATGACATTTTATGTCCTAACCCTAAACAAACACTCGATCTAAAGAAGTTCACTTCCAGAACAGAAATTTACAGATAAGAAATTATGTTTCTTGAGGAGAACATTTCAGTAATTTTCTACGGTGCCCCCAAGATTGAACTTCCAAAATGCAGTTTAAATGCGGCTTCAAATGGCTCTAAACGATCCCATCGTTTCGCTAGATAAGACCCTTCTTTCTTGGCTGGGATCGTTTAGAGCCATTTGAAGCCGCATTTCAACTCCATTTTGGAAGTTCAAACTCGTGGGCACCATAGACGTCCACTATATGGAGATAATTCTTGAATTTTTTTTTCCTCGAGAAACATCATTTGTTATTGACTAAAGAAAAAGACATGAACATCTTTGACACAAAACATGATTTGGCTGATTTACACACCTTTTTAACTAGTGAGGACCAGCAAAATCTCCTTTCTAGTTGTTTGCCCTTTCAAGGCAGGATCCTCACACTCACTCCTCACGTGAAGCGCTCAGGACACGTGACGCACGTCACACACGTACTGAGCGAAGTAGCCCGGTTTTAATTAGGTTTGCGTTTGTGTCTGTATTTTCCAGTATCGAATGAACATAATAATAGTCGATATTTCCACGGTCTACGATTGATTCTTTCACTGAGCTTGTTGCAGTGCGTTCTGGCATTGAATATGGTTGAATGGTTTTTCGCACACGAGGTGTCGTGACACTCGCTAGGCGTCGGAGCTCTTTCGGCGTGCGACGCACACGCACACGCGGCCGCGCTGAGAGTTTGTGGGTCATCACCATGACGGCCGCTGTGACCTTTGCCCCCGCAGGTATGATGAGTCACCCGCCCATTCCCATCTCCGATCTGCCCGAGCACACGGAGCGCCTGAAGGCCAACGACAACCTGCATCTGTCGCAGGAGTACGAGGTGAGTAATGCGGCGATGAAACGACCTTCAGCGGCGGCTCGCTGCGCTCTTCTGCAGATCCCTGTTTTATTCATGCTGGCGGTGTGCTGTTGAGCGGACAGGAAGGTGTTAATGCTGTCAGATCCGTTCAGCGTGAGTCCTGCGACTGTCTCACGCTAGAAACCCTGAAAGAATTCAGCCAAACTCCAACATTAGACAGAACGATAAAACGATAGTTTTTTAATGGCGGACTCTCATTCTGTCTCTCAGTCGATTGATCCCGGGCAGCAGTTCACATGGGAACATTCAAACCTGGAGGTGAACAAGCCGAAGAACCGCTACGCCAACGTGATCGCGTACGACCACACGCGTGTGATCCTCGCACCGATAGACGGTACGACTGAAGTCGGTCACAGATTGTGTGTTTCGTCAGATCCTGTGAAACACTAAATCAACTCTTAGCAGATACAAATTCGTTCATTCAGCACGACTGTGATGTTTTCCTCTTCTCTCCGCTAGGCATTATGGGTAGTGACTACATCAACGCCAACTACATTGACGGTTACAGGAAGCAGAACGCGTACATCGCCACCCAGGGGGCGCTGCCCGAGACCTTCGGTGATTTTTGGCGGATGGTGTGGGAGCAGAGAGCCGCTTCAGTGGTCATGATGACCAAACTAGAGGAGAAATCACGGGTGAGAGCGACTGACCAGACGGAACACGCTTAACCTTAACCACACACCATACACGTTTAGTCTTCAGCTGATCTTCTCGTCCTGCGTTCCTCTCGTTTAGATCAAGTGTGATCAGTACTGGCCCAGTCGCGGCACAGACACGTACGGGACGGTTCAGGTCACTCTGCTGGATACCATGGAGCTGGCCACATTCTGTGTGCGGACCTTCTCTCTGCATAAGGTGATTGGATGTACACACAGATCATCCTTATTCTTCTAGTTCCTCTGTAAATCATAACGAGCAGTGTTGGGGAAAGTTACTTTTAAATGTAATGCATTACAACGTTGTGTTACTCCATAAAAAAGTAACCAATTGCAATACTTAGTTACTTTTTATGTAAAGTAATGCACAGTGTTAGTTTTGTGTTACTTTTAGTCACCCAAACTGGGCTTGCTTATTTCTTTTTTTAATGAAAAAACAAAAACAAAGAACACAAAAGTTATATTTTTGGCAACTGTAAAGACCCTTTCAAAGCAAAAGGGAAATAATGTAGTGATAATCCTCTCTGTACTTACGTACTGCACGTAGCTATCAGTCAAAAAATGGGAAAACAAAGTAACTGGCATTACTTATTTGAACAAGTAACTCAGATATTTCACTGTAAATGTGAAAATGATGTGATCACATAACTTGCGTGACTTACCAACGCTGGTAATGACTGCTTTCAGTTCACATCCAACAGTTATTAATAACAGTGCATATAATAGCTACTTTTTAATGAATATGATGGCAATAAAACCCCAGTTTTGTAAGCGCTGCTCTGGATTGTAACACATACTGTGATACTGAAGATACCTGACTGTGCCGTCTGTAGCTCCATCATAACCTGTGATCCTGATGGATGTTTTTACTCATCAGAGCGGCTGTAATGAGAGGAGAGAGGTGCGGCAGTTCCAGTTCACGGCTTGGCCCGACCACGGCGTTCCCGAGTATCCCACTCCGTTCCTGGCCTTCCTCCGCAGGGTCAAAGCGTGTAACCCGCCGGACGCCGGCCCCGTCATCGTCCACTGCAGGTCAGCGCCGAACGCGTGTTTGTGTTTCGCTGGCGTTACGAAGCAAAGCACCCGCATGTTTCCATCGATCCGTTGGCTTCTCTTGGGCCGGTGATAAATGCGCTGTAAACACAAATGTGTTGTTTATTCTCTCTCAAACGCGTCAGCTTGCAGAGTCAGAATGTTCTGCTTGTTATATAAGAGTTGCTTGCTTTATTCATTAAGAGTGCTGTGTGAGGACATCGCTTCAGTTCTGCAAACTCGTCTGTCCTCAGATCCACCCGGAACCACCGAAGCACTCAGGCGTTAGTGATGTGCGCTTTCAAAACACTGCTTCGTCAGGCTTCAAGACCTTTGTGAATCATTTGTTATGAACCGGTGATTTAGAGCACGTATCAAACTGACAAAGTCAGTGATTTTAGTGTCGAGGCTTTGTTACATCATTGATGTTTCGAAATTTCAGTGATCTGAACCAGCATCTTTGTGTTTTGATACATTTGTATAATTAATAAAAGAGTTAACGGTCTCTTATTGGCCTGATTACGCAAACTCTTCATGAAAACAAACAAAACAAGCCCAAAAAATTAGACACTTAATAATGAATTGATGATTTGTCAATTGCATTTAATAGATTGTATTTTCAATACAATTTGTGCAGCCGGTTTGTAAAAGGTGAAGTTGCTTTGAAAAACGGCAGCAGCGTTTCTTCACGGATGTTCGTCATCATGCGTGTTCGTCTGTAATCTGGATTAAAGTTATTAAGCCGCATAATCCCACAGTGCTTTGTTGTGTCCACATCTGTCAGCTAAACGTGTCTGTCTTCATATCAGCGTTTGGATTAGTGCACAGCAACAGATCAGGGAAATTATACCGTAGTAAAAGCGTGCCGTTTGACGTGTGTGTCTCAGCGCCGGCGTGGGCCGCACCGGCTGCTTCATCGTGATCGACGCCATGCTGGAGCGCATCCGTCACGAGCGGACGGTGGACGTGTACGGTCACGTGACCCTGATGCGCTCGCAGAGGAACTACATGGTGCAGACGGAGGATCAGTACGGCTTCATCCACGAGGCGCTGCTGGAAGCCGTGGCCTGCGGGAACACGGAGGTGGCGGCGCGCAGCCTCTACTCGTACATACAGAAGCTGTCGCAGGTGGAGGCCGGAGAACACGTCAGCGGCATGGAGCTGGAGTTCAAGGTAGGCTTGATAACATCCAGCAGCTGTTTCTGTGCATTTCCGTCACTTCTCAGATGATTTACTGCATACTACTGGTATAAATAAGATTTTCTTTTCAGTACCTTTTATCTTTCAGGATTTTGTGATGAATAGAAAGTTCAAAAGAACAGCAGTTGTTTGAAATATGAGTCTTTTGTAACATTATAAATGTCTTTACTATCACATAGTTTATTGCGCTCTTGATTAATAAAAGTATTCGTTTCTTTTTTCATCTTACCCCAAACTTTTGAATAGTAGCGTATCACAGTTTACACAAACATATTGTGCAGCACAACTGTTTTCAACATTGCTAATAATCAGAAATGTTTGTTGAGCAGCAAATCAGCATATTAGAATGATTGTTGACTTTGATCACAGAAATCAAATACAATTGAACAGATATTCACATAGACAACAGCTGTTTGAAACTGTAATAATATTTCACTATTTTCTGTATTTTTGATTAAATAAATGCAGCTTTAGTGAGCAGAACACACATTTTTTGAAAACATTTTTTGTTAGCATTCGTATATTTATGATGAATATGCATCTTGAGGATGAATATCTGCATAGTACATAAATATCGAAGTAGTCAAAATAAATGATGAAGGGCCAGTAAAGTTTCCAGGGCAGTTTTAATGTGACCTTCCTATAACAAACATAAAGTTCAGGTCTGTTCGTTTTAGTTAAAATCAGCCGGATGTAAAGTCGGTCGTGGCCCGCAGCAGTTTGATCGCTCTCGTTCTGCCGTGCTTCACGTTATTCTGTCTGTGTTTCTGTCAGCGTCTGGCCAACAGTAAAGCGCACACGTCCAGGTTCGTCAGCGCTAATCTGCCCTGCAACAAGTTCAAGAACCGGCTGGTGAACATCATGCCGTACGAAACCACCCGCGTGTGTCTGCAGCCAATCAGAGGCCTGGAAGGGTCCGACTACATCAACGCCAGCTTCATCGACGGATACCGGTACGTCGCTGGGCTCCAGCTCCGGATTTAACAATGTTATACGGCAGATAATAGCGCCTGCGATCACGTGTCGATCTCGTGTCCGTGTGTTTCCAGGCAGCAGAGGGCGTATATTGCGACGCAGGGCCCGCTAGCGGAGACCACCGAGGACTTCTGGCGCATGCTGTGGGAACACAACTCCACCATCGTGGTGATGCTGACCAAACTGCGTGAAATGGGACGGGTGAGTGACGGCTGGAGAAGAAACGCACTCCATCCGGATCTGACTGAAGCGGCGTAACATCCGTGCGTTTGTGTGTTTACAGGAGAAGTGTCACCAGTACTGGCCAGCCGAGCGTTCGGCGCGCTATCAGTACTTCGTAGTGGATCCCATGGCAGAATACAACATGCCGCAGTACATCCTGAGAGAGTTCAAAGTCACCGACGCCAGGGTGAGTACATTTACCGCGGTATGATCTGGTAAAGCTGTCCGTCTTATGTTGAGGTCTTTTCGTGAAGAAACACCAGAGACACAAACGTCCCAGCAGATCCGATCTGTGTTTCTACAGACGCAAGTGTTTCTCACATTTCTCTCATTGACTTTCTGTCCACAGGACGGACAGTCCAGAACCGTCAGACAGTTCCAGTTCACTGATTGGCCAGAACAAGGAGTTCCAAAGTCAGGGGAGGGTTTCATTGATTTCATTGGACAGGTGCATAAAACCAAGGAGCAGTTCGGTCAGGATGGACCAATCGCAGTCCACTGCAGGTGCGTTATGATCCCTAGTGTTTAGAGAAGAGCGTGAGGAGCAGATCTCAGTGAGACGGACTTGTTCGCATCTCTTTCTTGTCTTATTCATGTCTTATTCACTTTTGTCTCATTTATGTCTCATTCATGTCTGATTCTTGCCCCTTGTTGTCTCATTTGTCTCATTCATGTCTCATTCCTGTTTCATTCATCTCTCACTTTTGTCTCATTCTTGTCCAATTCATGGCTCACTCTTGTCTCGTTTATGTTTCATTTGTTTCATTTGTTATCTGATTCTTGCTTAATTCTTGTCTCATTCTTGTCTCATTTATGTCACATTCATGTCTCATTCTCGTTTCTTTCATGTCTTATTCGTCTCTTTCATGTCTCATTCTCGTCTCATTCATGTCATTCTTGTCTCATTTATATCACATTCATGTCTCATTCTTGTTTTTTTCATGTCTCATTTGTCTCATTCATGTCTCATTCCTGTTTCATTCATGTCTCACTTTTGGCCCATTCTTGTCTCATTTATGTCACATTCAAGGTCTTATTTCTTTTATGTCTTATTCGTCTCTTTCATGTCTCATTCATGTCTTATTTTTTGTCTCATTCTTTCATTCATGTCTCATTTATGTCTCACTTTTGTCTCATTCATGTCTCATTTATGTCTTATTTTTTGTCTCATTCTTTCATTCATGTCTCACTTTCATCTCATTCTTGTTTTGTTCATGTCTCATTCTTTTTTCTTTCATGTCTCATTTTTGTCTCATTCATGTCATTCTTGTCTCATTTATATCACATTCATGTCTCATTCTTGTTTCATTCATGTCTCACTTTTGGCCCATTCTTGTCTCATTTATGTCACATTCAAGGTCTTATTTCTTTCATGTCTTATTCGTCTCTTTCATGTCTCATTCATGTTTCACTTTTGTCTCATTTATGTCTCATTTATGTCTTATTTTTTGTCTCATTCTTTCATTCATGTCTCATTTATGTCTCATTCATGTCTCACTTTTGTCTCATTCATGTCTCATTTATGTCTTATTTGTTGTCTCATTCTTTCATTCATGTTTTATTTTTGTCTCATTCATGTCTCACTTTCATCTCATTCTTGTTTTTTTCATGTCTCATTCTTTTTTCTTTCATGTCTCATTCGTCTCATTCATGTCTCATTCGTGTTCCATTCCTGTCTCACCTTTGTCTCATTCTTCTTTCATTCTTGTCTCTTGTCTCATTCACGTCTCTCTCTCTCTCAGTGCGGGCGTCGGGCGAACGGGTGTCTTCATCACCCTCAGTATCGTCCTGGAGCGGATGCGTTACGAGGGCGCTGTGGACATCTTCCAGACCGTCAAAATGCTGCGCACACAACGGCCGGCGATGGTGCAGACTGAGGTAAAAACACACAGCACATGACAAACGGCAAACGCTGTTATCGCTGACGTCCGAGTCTGTGGAAGATCTCAGGAAAATGAGCTCGAGTTGTGATGTTTTTAATCGAGTGATCACATCCTCTGTGATCCGTCTGTTCACAGGACGAGTATCAGTTCTGCTACCAGGCCGCTCTGGAGTACCTTGGGAGTTTCGATCACTATGCAACATAAGAAGAACGCCAACCTGTCCAACACCTTCCCCCTCAACAACCCCACAAACACCCGCAGAGGAACGACGACGACGACGGACACGTGAAACACACACGGACAGCGACGCAGAGCGGACGTTCTCTCGGGAGCTCCAGGAGACGCTCTGCGTCACAACGCAAACTATTACCTCAGTGTTCAAATATTGATATTAATGTTGTGGTCGGCTTTTTAGAAATATTAAACTGTGGATGAAGATCTTCTTCATAACAAGAGGAAAATATTACATGTACAAAATCTATTTAAAGCAAAACGACGAGAAACAAAAAAACAAAAAAAAAAAGAAACTATGAAATCAAAAGCCTGGATAATTGCTGCACCCTTCAGTGGGAGTTTCTTCGAACTGTATTTGCCAACGTCAGACGAGCGGAGGGAACGCGAGCCGGTCTGCGCCTGCCCGAGTCGCCGTTGCCATCCCGAACGAACGCGTCGGCGCCGCAGAACGGAAGCAGATCTCCTACCTTCTGTGCCTAACGGAGCGACCGCAGAACCGCAGCCAACGCCGTACATTAGCACACGTGATGTAATCTCTTTCCTGTCCTGATCCTCGGGAGCTGGTGCACGAGACGGACTGAACTCTGTGAATACTGTATTCGGTGTGTCTCTACATGACTATATGCTGCTTACACCGTGTTTGAGAGGCCGAGGGAGTTTTCGAGGCTTGAATCTCGTATCTGTATCATGTTCTTTTGCTCCTTTCAGCTGTGGCATAATGTACTCCGCTGTGTCTTTATGGTGGGACGACGGAAGAGCCACGATCGTCGGGTTTATCGAGAAACGACCGGGGCGACGCACGCTCTAGAGGAATCGCGAGTTTCATTCCCCAGTATTTCCGGCCGCGCTACGAAGATCTTCTGAGGTTCGGTTGCATTTCCCCTCGATCGGACGTCGCCCGTTTGAGCCGAGCCGAACCCGACCCGAACTCTTCCTGTCATGTTTAGTTTAGCGCAGGCGTGATGTCTAGGAGTAGCGCAGGAAACGAGCCGGTTCTGAGATCTCCACCTGAGACGTGAAGTGAGCCTTATCGTTGTTGTCAAATATTTAATCGACCTGATTTTTTTTTATTTCGTTTTGTTGATATTATGCTTGAATTTTTAAGGATCTATTTATTTATATGATTTTTATGGCAATATAATTCGTGAGCTGTGGTGTAGTTGGCCAGCTAATGTGACTGTACATGGCTCGGATGTACAGTGTTGTGCTTCGTATCCCTCTCAGATATTTTGATATTTCCTGTGCACTGATTGTTCTAGAGGAAGCCGACGGCCCGCGGCCCTCCGGAGCCCAAACCTCGCCGAAACGGTCGTGAAGTATCGCTCCTACGCCAACGAAACGCACGTGTTCTTAGACATTGCGCACGTTTCTCATCAGCATTATCGGTCAAACGAAACGAGTTAAAGCACACGCGGAGACGTCGTCGGCCTCAGATCAGCGTCGCGTACGGTAGCGCCCAACAGAAACGACCACGGTTATACCATGACTGAAATGTGACGGATGACTGATGTATTTGTTGACAGCGTGTGAGATTTAAGCCGCAGTCACGTTTTTTCGTAATCCGCGTGATTCGCGTGAGGGCGAAAGATTCCCACGTGCAGATGGATTCACAGCGCCGATCGACAGAAAACTGCTTGGTGTAAACGTGACTTGTGTGTGAGCTGTGCTTTTTACATCAGAAAATTCTGGAAGCTCATTTCCGTAACGGAATATTGCAACAATTTTGACTTTTTTTCAAATTCAAATTTTTTTCAATTCTGAGCTTATATCCCAAAATTTGTTTATAAAATAAAAAGGCAATTGCAACTTTCTGTCTCACAATACTGCCCTTTTCTCATGATTGTGAGTTTATGTATTGCAATTGCAAGTTATAAACTCACAACTGCATTTCACAGTTCTTCAGTTTATATCTCACTATTTTGAGTTTATTCAGATTTGTGAGGAAAGGCGGAATTGCGAGTTAAAAAGCTGCAATTTGTCAATTTTATTCTGTGGTGGAAATAGGCTTTCGGAAAAGGAAAAATGGTCCTTTTTACCCCTAAAAATTTCGCTAACGTGGCTGCACTTTTTCACAGTATTGCTAAAATTAGTACCCCTTCTTTCTGTACATTTTAAAAAATGAAAATTAGCTTCTGCTAATGTGAACGTGGTTATTGGCTGATCATCTCTAAAATGACCAGATGTCATCTGATTGATTGTGCTGTTCAGTCAGTAGCGCGGAATCAGCGTCACCGTACCGTGGTACGAGCTCAGTGCTACTAAAGGAGACGCTGATCTGCAGTTTTTCTCTCTTCATGAATTAAAGCACATCGAGACGTGATTCTGCCGCTCGTCTCGTTCAAATATTCTCACTATGAAATGTTCCTTGGAAGACGAAAGCACACGAACAAACCAAAAGCAACAATTGATCAGACGTGACGTGCGAACGTGGGCCGCGTGCTGACGTACAGTAGTGTTTCACTTTCTCTGCTTATTGATTTCAGATCATGTATGTAGATATGTCGACTTTGTATTAAAACTGAACGACTGGATATACTGACGTGAAGACGTGTGTGTGTGTCGTCTGTTTTTTCGAATTTCAAATGAATCATCTGTGATTGTTTTATACTTCAGTGGAATCCACCTTTTCTGATTCTCACTCTTGTGACTCATGATCACTATGAAAGTCACATTTTCACCACTAGGTAGTGCTGCTACTCACATACTCACAGACATCTAGTGTTCATGCAGAAAGCAGAGTATGAGAACTACAGACTAATCTGTTAATGTGTGTGTGTTTGTTAAAATGTGTTTACTTTTGTGTGTGTGTGTGTGTGTTTGATTGTTTGTTAAAATGTGTGTGTGTGTGTGTTTATGTGTGTGTGTGTGTGTGTTTGTTAATGTGTGTGTGCACCTGGTATTTATCACGTTATGGGGACCAAATGTCCCCACAAGGATAGTAATACCAGTAAATTTTGACCTTGTGGGGACGTTTGTGAGGTCCCCATGAGGAAACAGGCTCATAAATCATGCAGAATGAGTTTTTTTGAGAAAGTAAAAGTGTGCACAGTCTCCTGTGAGGGCTAGGTTTAGGTGTAGGGTGATAGAAAATACGGTTTGTACAGTATAAAAACCATCACGCCTATGGAATGTCCCCATAAAACATGGAAACACAACGTGTGTGTGTGTGTGTGTGTTTGTGTGTTTGTTTGTTCGTGTGTGTGTCCAGTGGAATGTGTGTGTCAGGTAAGTGTCAGTCTTTTGCTGCATGAGCTCAGGGTTTTTTCTCTCTGTTGGGATTTTGCTGCTGATTCACATAAAACACATTTAAGAGTGTCTAGTATTTTGTGTGCTGGTGAAATGCAGCGTATCGCAGCTTCATCAGACTCTTATTAGTTCGGTCAGGGTCACTTAAGTTTAATTTCAGTGTCAAAGTGTTGCCAGGATACGGATTGAGTTTGGTGCCTTTGAACTTCAGTCACGTTTGAAATATCAGATGACTCTGAATAATATAAAGCTCTGAAGACTATTTGAACACGAACACTGTAGAACCAGTTAAAAAACAACCTTGATTGAAAGACGGACGTCAATGTGTTCATTTGACACAAGAAATCAAAAGAGAGCAGAGAGCTAGAAAAAAATCTTTATTGATTTTAAATCAAATTATTAAATCAATTATTTTTAAAGAATGAATCTGCAGTATTACTGTGTTTCTTGTGATGCATTCCTAAAAATAAAGCTACTTTATTGGCATTGATGGGTCCATGAAGAATCTGTACCATACATGGAACCACCAATGGTTCTTTAGATGATTAAAATGTTCTTCACACTAAGAAAAACTTCTTGTTCTTTTAAGAACTGATCACTGAAAGTCACTGGAGTCACTAGAGATTCACATAATTTGCTATGGCGCCCCCTTAAAATTAGTTTCAGTGGTGGGGGGCCCTTAGTCGGGCCCCTCTCAGCCTCAGGGCCCTGTGCACTCTGTCCCCTTTTTACCCCCGGTTGCTTCGCCGCTGCTGAAAGTCTTTGGACAGCCATTGATTCTTCTATGACATCAGATATGGATCAGTTATATATAATAGTCAGAGATGCGCTTGCATCAGTTTGAGTCAGAATCAGATGTTGATCTCTGAACTCCAGGAGAGGCCATAAATCACAGGAGATCGATGTTTCTCGAGGCTTGAGATGTTTCAGAAGAGTCATCGTTACTGCTGGACTTCAGTTCGGAGTGATTTATTAGATATTTACGGTGATTCATGAAACCGCAACGTCGTGAATATCAGAATGATTTTTATTTGTTCTTCCCGTTCGTTAGACTGCAGTCAAGATCATTACTTGTTTCGTAATTATGGGTTGGAGTTAAAAAAGCGTTTGAAAAAATCAGTCTTTTCAGAGCAAACGCATAAATCATCCAAAGTCTGAAAGCGTCCAGATCTCTCTGAACTCCTGCGGCTCCGATGACTGAACCCATCCGTATTTTTAGCAAACTTACATGTGTGTCGGGCGTTTAATCGCCGCATTCATCTCACATTCTGAACCTACAGCTGATTTTGTTGATTCTGTGCTGTAAGTGTGAGGGTGCTAGTTTTCAGCCAAATCAACTAGACCGATCCGGATTTAGAAGGTCACTGGAATCTTCAGATCTTTAAAGGATTCCAGTCAAGTACAAGATAAAGACAGACACGATGTGAAAGTTTGAGCTGTTGAACTTTGTGCTCCGAAAGAGGCGTTCGGGTGGTGTTCATCAATACCGTTTACCCGATCGAGTATCACGAGCGTCTCTGACCGACCAGCGAACACCGACCATCACTGAACATCAGCCTGCGCGTCTCATCGAGAAAACCTTGAGTAACATTCATGCGATGTCATGATGTTATTTGTACATGAATGTTCTCAGAGACGTT
>JAHKKF010529695.1:0-35588 GCA_019740295.1 Labeo calbasu | reverse complement strand
AGGAAGAACTGTAATATTGTGAAATACTACGACAATTTAAAATAACTTATTTCTGTTTTAAAATGTAAGATCAAGGCTGAGTTTTCAGTATCATTACTCCAGTCCTCAGTGTCAGGGTTTCTATTATTATTAATATTAAAAATAGTTGTGCTGCTTCATATTTTTGTGGAAACTATAATACATTTTGTTTCAGGATTCTTTGATTAATAAAAAGTTCAACATTTATTTGAAACAAAAATCTGTTTTAACATTATAAATGTTTTTACAATCACTTTTGATCATCAGAGGAATCAATTAGATTTTAAAATATATTCGAATAGAAAATAGTTCTTTTAAATTGTAATAATATTTCACAATATTACTATTTTTACTGTATTTTTGATCAAATAAATGCAGCCTTGGTGAGCATAAGAGACTTCTTTCAAAACATTACATTAACATAAATAATTAATTTATTATTCTTTGACTGGTCGTGTACTATTTACAAATTTTAATTTTCAAGCAGTCATTCAAGAAATATTCAAACTTACAAAAAATACAAAAAAAGTATTTTAATGAGCCACATCAGTTCATGTACCACTAAGAAAAGTTACAGACACATATGCAACATTGCCATGGGCAGCAGTTAATATTAGGAAAAACATGATGAAAGAATGTAATTTCTTTTAAATAAAAAAATCTGTGTTAATTTTAAAGTTACAGGGAAGTAAATATGGGTAAGTAACTGCCCACTCACCAGACATTCAAGCTGCTTCTGTGTGTTTCTCATCATCAGACCTCTTTTCTTATCTTTGCATCGCTTGTTCTGGAACCAGACGCGGATGACCCGAGGACTAAGGCCCGTCATTTCCACCAGCTGCTCTTTCATGAGGGCGTCCGGTCTGGGATTGGCGCTGTAGCAGGTCTGTAGCATGTGGAGCTGGGACTCGCTGAGCACCGTCCTCACACGCGTGGATCTCTCTGACCTCTTCTGCATCGACGACCAGGACGGCAGGGATTTGAAACCCTCTGTGATAGTCAAATACATAATGAGAGGTCATACCTCAAAAATAATTTATGATTCATTTACACACAGCAAAAAGACAGTTGTAATGATGTCAGTTGTTCTTAACACTGAAAAAAACAGTAAAATAACTAGAAGGTTAAAAAAAATGCATAAATCAATGTTGAAATTTTAATTCACCCATACTGAAAAGTCACTGAAACCACATCAATTCGCAAAATCAAAAACAAAATTCAACATTTTATTTAATAGAAGGTTGATCATAAACACCACTTACCGGATGGATCAACAGTCTCCTTCTGTTGGTTATCTGAAGTACCCATGAATTTATTAAAAAGCTCATGGTGGTCTGTACAGAGCGGGTGACCGTCCCGCAGAATGTACTCATCTCCAGGGAGCAATGGACGATTGCAGCCCTCGCACCGAAAACACTGGATGTGATAAATATTCACTCGTGTTCGCATGACATACTCCTTGCTGATGAAGGCTTTGTGGCATTTTGCACATTTATTGGTGCACAGTCTGAGAGATATAATAGAGGAGAAAAGAGTGAAAAGACATTGTTTTGAAATGTTACAAAAATTTCTTTTTTTGAATAGAAGAATTCTATTAAGAATACAGTGTCTGTTTTAAAAATGTACATGGACATGTAATTATAATAATCATAATTCTAGGGTAAAAGACTGCCACGATTGAAAAAAAAAGTAAGATATCTTATAATCTATATCTAATGGAGCAGTCAGACAGTAAAATACCGTTAAATGTTTAGTTTTGGGAAGAAATGTACATTTGCATTACTTGAATTCTCTGTGAAAGGATGGTTTTTCATTGTAATGTTTCTTTTTATGTACATTAGGGTGTTATGTTACATCTTATGTTATTAAATTAATGTTTATTGCCTTATTTTAGTGTCATGTGTGTTACCTTAGTGATGTATTTGTGTGCATGACACTGTGCACCAAGTTTTTACCTCAGGAAAAGCTTTGATTCATCATGTGGCTTTGTCTTTACCACCTGTGTTTTTGGTGGTTGTGGTTTTCAGTGGTTGTCAGTGTATTATAAAGGTACAAAACAGATTTTAGATTTTCAGTACACTACCAGTCAAAAGATATATATTTTTTTAAAGAAGTCTCTTCTGCTAACCAAGCCTGCATTTATTTGATCCAAAATACAGCAAAAGTAGTAATATTGTGAAATATTTATACTATTTAAATAACTGCTTTCTACTTGAATATATTTGCTGTTATATCAATATTTGTTTTTTGGGGTGGGGGTGGGGGGTGGGGGGGGGTGCAAGGATGCTTTAAATTGATCAGACGTGATGATAAAGACATTTATAATGTTACAAAAGATTTTTATTTTAGAGAAACGCTTTTTAATCATCAAAGAAACTTGAAACAAATTCTACTTAGCTGTTTTCAACATAATAATAATAAATGCTTTTTGAGCAGCAAATGACTGATTTAGAATGATTTCTGAAGGATCAATGATTGGAGTAATGATGCAAAAAATTCAGCTTTGAAATCACAGGAATAAATGACATTTTAAAATATATTTATATTGTAAATATATAACAAAGCAGTTATTTTAAATAGTAAAATATGTCAAAATACTGTTTTGCTGTACTTTGGATCAAATAAATGCAGTTTTTTTGAAGAGACTTCTTTAAAAAACATTAAAAACCTTACTGTTCAAAAACTTTTGACTGGTAGTGTAAGTTAATGAAATATGTTTTTGCTATTAATTTTAATAGTTTCAAGTTTAATGTTGTGATTAGATGAAATTAGAAGTTGCTGAATTAAATATTTACATATTTTAGAATTTCTGGCCCAACACTTATATTAAACAATTTAAAAAGTTTTTAAAAATCTACCTACAGAAGAAAATTGCAACGTGTGATCAGAATAAATAATTATTGGAGGTGTAATAAAAATAGGCAATTCTGATAAGCAAAGTGACACTCTTTTCAAAAGCACACGCACCTGCTATAGTGGTCTTTGCAGAAGGTTTTTCCGTCTCTGATGAAGCAGGTGCAGGACTCATCCAGATACTGCTGGCACTCCGCGCACTTCAGACACTGAGCGTGCCACTCCAGATCAGGAAAAACCCGCAGAATGAAGCGATCCAGGATCTGATGCCCACAACCCACGCAGTAGGAAACCAGCTTACTTCCTTTGAGAACAAATATTACGTTATTTATATATCTATTGTAGTGACAATTAATTACAAAAATACTAATTATAACTAGTTTAACTAATTGTAACTAGTGACAACTTACTGTTCTGGGGATCTCCCATGTCAGAATGCCGTTATCTTTGATAATGAACACTACAGAGAAAAAACACACTATTGAACTACACATCTACAGGGCCAGAACTGTAAGTCTGTCTCACTCCTCTTTATTTATGTGATGTGACGTACAGTGCAGAAGCGCAAATCAGCTGCTCAGCGTTGAACTTGAGTACTGCGAATAATAGATCTCATTACCCGCCAGCGGAATCCCCGCCCACTAACACTTCGACACGCCCACAGCAGGTAAAACTGCTCAAGTCGTATTATAAATAAACCAACAAACAATATAGAGAAAACGTGCTTACATGATTATACATAACAGGGTTTAAATATGTTATAACTAGCCAAAATAAAAAAAAAAACTGAAATTCTGTTCTTTGTTAAACATGAGACTTGAGACTTTGTTTCATGAGACTTTTTGACCAATGACATTATATACTTACATACTTTCCTCTTGCTTGATAAACGGATAAAGGGTATTTATTTACTTATTTATTTATTTATTTATTCATTCATTCATTCATTCATTCAATTTTTAAAAAAAAAAAAATTAAACAGTTTTATTGGTAAAATAATTGGTATGAATTGTTTTTTTTTTTTTTTTTTTTTTTACTTATTTATTTATCAGAGATTGGGGTCAGTAACGTCCACAGATTTATGAATGACATGTATACACATTGTTTAACCATGTTTTGATATTTTATAAATATATTATTATATATTTATGAATTATATATGTATAAAGTTTGGATTTATAACATATCTGATCAATGATTAGCTGTGATGTGATATGTGATATTATAGCAATAGCCAAAAATACACTGTATGGATCAAAATTATTGATTTTTCTTTTATGCCAAAAATCATTAAGTAAAGATCATGTTCTATGAAGGTGTTTTGTAAATTTCCAAATTTTTTAATAAATCTAATTATCTGATTAGTAATATGCATTGCTAAGAACTTCACTTGGACGACTTTTCAGTATTTTGATTATTTTTTGCACCCTCCGATTCCAGATTTTCAAATAGTTGTATCGCGACCAAATATTGGCACAAACCACATCAATGGAAAGCTTATTTATTCTTTTATTTATAGCCTATGCATGAAGATTGTCACACAATAAATAAATAAATAAATACATACAAAAATAAAACCTAAAAATAACCATTAGAAAAAGTTATGTATATGGTTGTTACTAAAAAAAACTTGCTGCAAAGTTCTTGGAAGATTAGTTTTTGTTTACAAAAATCGTTCCTATAACGTTTGGGAATAAAAATGGGTTCCATAGGGTTTTTGTTGAACAGTTTCATTTATATGAACCTAATACATTGAGATAAAAAAGTAAGAGGTCATTTAAACCAGATTTATCCACTCTATACATATAAATTTGTCACCCACAGAAATAGGATAGCGGGCGTCTGCGCTTAAACGTTTACGTTGACGTCACATTACATGCGTCATTGCGTCATCAATGTCCGCCATATTGAATAAGGAAATAAGAGTGGAAGAGGAGGAACGTCCCGGATGCATGTAAACATCCACGTCAACAGAAAGTGTATTAATGAAACAGTTATAAGGACACGGAAGAGCGCAAATACAGACATTATCGGCTTTGGCGGATGTATAATTAAAAGACTGTTAAACACGGTGGTGTTTCTAGGCTTGTACAAACAATGACTTCCCTAACGCAGAGAAACTCAGGCCTCGTGCAGAGACGAACCGAGGCCTCGCGTAGCGCCGCCGCCGCGGATAAGGAGAAAAGCCCCGATGAGGATGAGTACGAGTCTCGCCGCGGAGAAGAGGAAGAAGACGACAAGGGAGACTCCAAAGAAACGCGACTGACTTTGATGGAAGAGGTGCTGCTGCTCGGACTGAAGGATCGAGAGGTTTGACGTGACTTCTGTGGCTTTGTTAGTCAAATGGTCGCCAGGAAGTGGCTAGTAGCTGAAGAACTAGATAAATCCTGTAATACGAGAGAGATTAAGTGTCTTAAGAGCAGTTGGTCCTGGAGACCTTCACCATTTAGCCTTCTAGGAGAGTCACAGTCGTGTTTTTCACTAGAACATGGCTGAAAGGCGAAGGTTTCTAGAGCTGTTTAAGTGTTCTGTCATAGTTGTAAATTGTGTAACTCTTTACACCTTAACACTATATAACAGTTGCAAAACAACTGACATAATTTCAATATGTCGCACTGATAGAATGCAGTCTGGATCGTAAGTGGCTTAAGTTTTGATCAGTTGTTAATTTATGCAAGCATATCATTTATATATTATATGCTATCTGCTGATGTTATACTTAGAATTGACATTTTTCTTGCTCAGGGTTACACATCATTCTGGAATGATTGCATATCCTCTGGACTGAGGGGGTGTATGCTTATTGAACTGGCTTTAAGAGGACGCCTGCAACTGGAGGCATCTGGAATGAGGAGGAAAAGCCTGCTAACCAGAAAGGTCTGTGTTTGTGGTTTTTGGGGCTTGTTTTTCCAGGCTTTACACTCTATTTTTATTCTTTAAACCGGTTTGTTCTTCAGGTGATATGTAAATCTGATGCCCCCACTGGAGACATGTTGCTTGATGAGGCATTGAAACATGTTAAAGAGACTCAGCCTCCAGAGACAGTCCAGAGCTGGGTTGAGTTGTTAAGCGGTGAGTTGTGAACATATTTGACATGTGACAACTTTTTTATTTTCAAGAGGAAGTTTGCTGTTCCATGCCTGTATGACTTTACTACTACTGTGAAATGCAAAGAGGATTTGTATGTATCAGTGTTTTTGTGTTAATGTAGTGAAAAGTGGTGTTTTACACTCTATTGACTCTCTTTGCTTGAACAAAAAAAGGTTGAAACATTCAGAATTTCATACAGAAAGTCGTCCAGGTTTGAAACAATCACAAAACTTCTTTTTGAGTACATGAAACACTGTTTGTAACCCATTTTTACTTGTGGGATGTGATGCTTTTAAGAGTGAAATATAATTCTGATAGAATAAATAGCTTCAAGGACTTTAGAAAAGCATTAAAGCTTTATAAGTTATGAACCGAACTAACTGGCTACAAGGTGAATCCATTACATTTGAAGCAAAGTATTTGAAAATATGAAAAGACTGAAAATCTAAAAAACTGTGTCCTTAATGGCTTTAGTGCGGGAAAGACTGCAAATTACATAATCACATTAAAAACAATGGAGAAGTATGGAACTCTTCATTTGAAATCGTTGACTATATCTATAGAAATAATACATATGTACATAATATTCGAGGCTCTCTCAATTACGTCATTCACATAAGCATAAGCATAAGTAATAGTTTTCACCATAAATTCCACTGTTAAATATGATTGTTAAAAATAAGTTGAAATCATGCGGGCCAATAGTTTAAAAAAAAAGCATAGATTAACAGCCTCATAGCTCAAAGTAGGTCTGACATTAAAGATTTATACATTATTGTTAAAAAGTATTGGAGATAATGAATGGAATTTTTATTTTATTTTTGGAACCCAGCTGTTAAATTAAAAAAAAAAAAATTTGGATGGTGTCACCCAAAATGAAGGGTTGTTTCAAAGTTATTTTGATATAATGGGCCATTTTGATGTCATGTTGACTTTAAGCTTTATAATGCAAATAAGATTGTTATATGAGAAAATATTGACTAATATAAGATTCATGCAAAACATTAATATTGATTTGTATTAGGGGTGGGCGATATGACCAAAATCTTGCATTACGATATAAATAATTTTATTTTATGGTAACAATTTATATCATGATATTTTTGGTTTGAATAAGGTCTTATGATATCAAAATGTTTGATACCATAGAAATTTCACAATTCTTGTCACCAATGTCAATATCACAAAAATACTAGCCTAAAAAAACAAACAAACAAAAAAAAAACTCAAGCTCAGTGAAGACAAGTAAAGCGAAGTAAAGTCAAGTCAGCGATTAAAATTAAAATAAGAAACAAATTTTTTATTATTAAAGTTACAAAAGTAATTGTCAAGATCGGTGAGAGATTTTCTCTCTTTTGTTGTTTGATTAACATGAATGACAGACAGCAGGAATATTAGACTGCTGTCACTTTAAGAGCTGCCCGGATCCGGTATACTGTTTAATTATTTAACCATTTAAGGCCTATGAAGCGGAAGAAATAACTTCGTTCAGTACTCTTGCGCTCAATGAGCACCGCTTTCATGTGCGTGCGCTTCTCTGACAGTGCTCAGAAACAGTTTCTTAGACAGCGTGCACATGTAGCGAAATGAGTTCTTTTTCGCTGCTGATTTTGTTTTAACAACGTGAAATCACTTGTTTTTAAACCGTAATGCGTAAAGCGCGTGTAAATGTTACGGTTTTGTGATCGTGTAGTAGGACTGGACAGTAATTCAGTATCTATATATCATGATGTATATACTTTTTTCAGCAATTTTTAAACACGTTTTCGATATTTCAATATACATTATCAGTGTTTCCCATTTGTGGCGGTTGACTTTGTTGAATAAACATGCGCACTGCACGTTTCAAAATCAAAACGCGGCACAGGTGTTTTATATGAATGTATCTTTGAAGGGAACTGACTGTCTTCAGAAAGGTTTCGATTTTCATTTTATCGGGAAAAAAAAGAAACGTTCATAAGCGCAGCTCTGCTTTGTGTACAGCCGTTACCAGGGAAGCTGCTGTTTCTGGCAAAGAATGAATTTGCATTTTCAATAATAAGCCCGTCTTCAGCAGTATGTTTTTGTTGCTGCTCACTCTTTTTTTCTGTTTTCTGCAGCAACTCTGAGCACTTTTCATATTCTATATCCTGGCTGAAGCTTATTTTGTATCAATCTGTAAGAATAATCAGCCTATGTTATAGTTTAAAGATAAAGATATTAATATTAAAGCGAGTCTGAGAATCATATGTTTATTTGAGGGTGATTTCACATTTGTTGTTTGTATAAAGGCTAAATACAAATAAAAGGCAAACTTGAATTATTTGTACCGTTTTTATTTCTAAAATATGTCACGCTGTACTTAACGGTCCAATTCTCGCTATTAACAAACTAGTAACTATGACTTTTTTCCTCAATAAACTACTAATTTCCTGCTTATTAGTAGTTAGTATAGTATTTGTTAAGTTTAGGTGTTGGGTAGGATTAGGGATGTAGAATATGGTCATGCAGAATGTGTGCTTTGTAAGTACTAATAAATAGCCTATGTGTTATGAATAGGCATGCTAATAAGCAACTAGTTAATAGTGAGAAGTGTTACTAATGTATAGTTCTGTAGGAGGAGGTTTCATAGGAGGGTTCACTTGGCAAATTCATTTTTAAAAAGTTTGTACAGACATCCGTTTTGGGCATTCTTGGCAGTTTTTTGAGGCTTCTAAATTTTAAGTACAATTTAAGTATTGAATGAAGTAAAATACTTAACTGAGTTAGGTAAAATTAGCAAAGGAAATAAGTAAATTTAACATGGCCGGTTAGAGTTTGATGAGTAATTTCTACTTAATTATTTTAAGTTAAATCTGCAATACTCAAATACATAGTTCACTCAGTCACAGTTTATAAGATGTGTTCAAACAATATAGCACTGGAAAAAAGCATGCTATTAAAGCATTTGGTTCACTTATGAACATATAAGCAAGCAAGTGGACAGCTTGTTTCCTTTTTAAGATAATATGTCCACTCAATATAATTATTGCTCAAATGAACACAGAGACCTCAATACTTGGTAGACCATACACAATGACGGTAAAAATCAGTGAATTGTGTTATGAGTATAAATGGGTCATTTTGAGTAGAAAATGAACTCCAGATGACACAATACAGTAAGACACTAAACCTAACAACTAAAGCAATCACAAAGCAGTGTAAATGCAACTTGAAAGTTTTACCTTTTAAATTATTCATGCCCCAGCGCATGATGGGACAAACGGGATTATAACTTTGATATTTACTTAAAGAATCCTTGTAAACATAACCAACAGTTCCAAGTAAAATATACTTAGAAGTTCAGACTTTAAAGGAACACTCCACTATTTTTGAAAATAGGCTCATTTTCCAGCTCCCCTAGAGTTGAGTTTTACCATTTTTGAATCCATTCAGCCGATCTCCGGGTCTGGCGGTCACACTTTTAGCATAGCTTAGCATAGATCATTGAATCAGATTAGACCGATAGCATCTCGCTCAAAAGTGACCAAAGAGTTTTGATATTTCTCCTATTTAAAACTTTTCTGTAGTTACATTGTGTACTAAGACCCATGGTACGGCAGCAAAGTTCCTTGATTATTACGCCAAAATGGGAGTACAGTTCCTAGCCATATCGGCTTAGAAAATCACAACTTTTTATATTCCGTCGGTCTTAGTACATGATGTAACTACAGAAGATTCAATTTTTAAATGGTAAAAATATCAAAACTCTTTGGCCATTTTTGAGCGAGATGCTAACGATTCAATGATGATTCAATGATCTATGCTAAGCTCTGCAAAAAGTGCTATCGCCAGACCCAGAGATCAGCTGAATGGATTCAAAAACGGTAAAACTCAACTGTTTAACTCTAGGGGAGCTGGAAAATGAGCCTATTTTCAAAAAAAGTAGAGTGTTCCTTTAATTACTACAAGCTTCAATTGAGTACTGATAGAATTTACTTTCAGTTTTTAATTCTTGCTTGAACTAAATTTCTTAATGTAGAAATTACATTAGTTTTTATGTAGTATTTACTTCACCACAAAATCATTTTTATCAGTGTAGCACAGCAACATCATGTGAGTGTGTAACCGAAAAAGATCTATATCCAAAATCTCTATCGGTTATATTGCCGGTTATAAGTTTCAAGATTGCTGCACGCATAAAAAAAGTACAATCCAGTACTTTTGTTCTGGTCATTTCAAGAGCCTTTTTTCTGTTCTGTAGGTGAAACCTGGAATCCGTTGAAGCTGCACTACCAGTTGCGAAACGTGCGAGAGCGCTTGGCCAAGAACTTGGTGGAGAAGGGCGTCCTCACCACAGAGAAGCAAAACTTCCTGCTTTTTGACATGACCACCCACCCGCTCACCAACAACACCGTCAAGCAGCGGCTGGTGCGCAAAGTCCAGGAGGCCGTCCTGGAGAAATGGGTCAACGATCCCCAACGGATGGATAAGCGTATCCTGGCGCTGCTGTTCCTGGCACATTCCTCTGATGTTCTAGAGAACGCCTTTGCCCCTCTGCTGGACGACCAGTACGATCTAGCCATGAAGAGGGTGCGGATGCTTCTGGATCTTGAGCCCGAGGCCGAAGCTGCCAAGTCGGGAGCCAACGAGCTGCTGTGGGCGGTGGTGGCCGCTTTCACCAAATGAACATCCAGAGTAGAGAGAAAGGGACTCGACTTTGTGCTCATGGCATTGGACTCAGACCGCTGGCCCCAAGCTTGGTTGATTCGGACTAATATTGGTGATGGTGATGATGGAAATGCAAATTATGAAGGAGATAATGCTGATGATGACGATACTTGGAAAGGGACGGCTTTTTCTCATTGTCACAGATCTGTCTCTGACCTTCACAAAGGTGTTGCCCTGTCTACTTCTAATGGCCAATAGTTGCTACATGATTGCAATTCACTGTGAGGCTTCTTGTAGTTCATGCACTTAGATCATAAAGTTCACGTAAGAACCAAGATGAGCATGTCGAAGGAGGTGGTTTGTAAAGAGTCTGTACTTGACTAGGCCGTGACTGTAATCTTAACCCAGATCCTGGTATAATTCTACAGTAATCTCAAACTCCATGTATCTTTGAGTAAGGAGCCACTTCTTCCGAACACACAGGCTTGATGATCCTTGTGTGGTTACATGAAAAGCTCCTGCTTTTGCATATTCAGCAGGAAATGTTCCATTAACCCTTGCTACCTGAAATGGGTGTTGAGTTGAAAGAAAATAAACCGTTTCACGTTTCGAAAGACTGAAACGCAAGCATCCGTTCTTCTCCGATGCTTTAAAGATACATGACCCTGCTTCCTTGCAAGTCTTCTTTCCAGAAATCTGAATGCTCGAAGAATAAAATGTTCTAATGTGTGCTAAGATTTTCATTGTTTTGCCTGGCGATTCACGTCGGCCTGACTCTAACGTCATAGCGATTGTTGTATTACTCACAGCCTTTTTGTTGTTTGTTAGGATGATCTCAGTTCAGTCCAACATTCACACTTCATTCTGACAACTAATTTGTACTGTAATACACCACAAACAGGTCAAGGAAGCATTAAGCTCACAAATACACCTTAAAGCAAACATCTAGGTTGCCTCATAACTTTCATTCATTTCATGCGAATGGCCAGTCAAACACTAGCGGAGCCCCGACTTTAAGAAAGGCTTTCATTCCCGAGGCCTTTTCATAGTGATCACTGCATTGATGTAGTTGTCTTGTCACATATATATGGTTTTGTTCATGTCATAATCTCTCCTCTCGATATATTTCCAATTTTTATACTACGTTTTTAATCATTTTTATTTCGTTCCTTCCTTTAGTCGTTAGCGCAATATTTCAGAGTCGTTTGTCATGTTTTGGTTGTCTCCGGTCCTGAAAGAGGATGGGGAAAGCACCGGGTAGGGATGTGCCCTTCCAGTGTAAGCAAGCAGGTGTTTGAGATGATTTACTGTTAGCAAACAATACTTAATGAGCTGTAAAAGTAGAGATGGTGTGAAATGGATGCCCTGATTTGTACATCTGCTTTTTATCATATAATAAAGGAATATCTTTAAGTGCCTGGATGGGATATGAATATTAGATGTCCTCATTCTTTGTGTAGATTATTTTGAGTTTTCAATGCTGTGACTGAGTTTGGTGTTAGTGCAGTCAAATCTCATTTATTGTACTGAGAACATAGTGTAAATATGCCAAGATTAGGAATACATACCTGAGTAGGTTTACCAGTATGTGTTTTCCTCCGAATGCATCATATAAAGTTTACATACACGTTGCAGAATCTGCAAAATGGTAATTATTTGACCAAAATAAGAGGGGTCATACGAAATGCATGTTATTTTTTTATTTAGTACTGACCTGAATAAGATATTGCACATAGGAGATGTTTACATATAGTCCACAAGAGAAAATAATAGCTGAATTTAAAAAAATGACCCTGTTCAAACGTTTACATATGCTTGATTCTTAATACTGTGTTGTTACCTGAATGATCCACAGCTGTGTTTTTGCATTTTTGTGTATTTGAACCCTTTCCAACAATGACTGTATGTTTTTGAGATGCATCTTTTCACACTGAGGACAACTCATTCATGTTGTTCATGAGTCCCTTGTTTGTCCTGAACAGTTAAAGTGCCTGCTGTTCTTCAGAAAAAATCTCTTTTCACACTGAGGACAACTGAGGGACTCATATACAACTATTACAGAAGGTTCAAACGCTCACTGATGCTCCAGAAGGAAAAACAATCTATCAAGAGCCGGGGGTGAAAACTTTTGAACAGAATGGAGACGTGTACGTTTTTCTTTTTTTTTTTTTTTCCTAAATATCATATTATATTTTTCCATTTAGTACTGCCATTCAGAGGCTACAGAAGATACGTTCTAAGTGAAACTTACCCTGAATCTTCACATTCAAAAAGTTTTCACCCCCCGGCTCTTAATGTATGGTTTTTCCTTCTGAAGCATCAGTGAGCGTTTGAACCTTCTGTAATAGTTGCATATGAGTCCCTCAGTTGTCCTCAGTGTGAAAAGATGGATCTTATAATCATACAGTTATTGTTGGAAAAGGTTGAAACACAAAAATACTGAAAAACCACAGAATTTTGGGGACTTGAAGGATTTTTCTGAAGAACAGCAGGCAGTTTAACTATTCAGGACAAACAAGAGACTCATGAACAAGTATCACTAAAAAAAACAAACAAACAAAAACAGCTGTGGATCATTCATGTAACAACACAGTGTGTGTAAACTTTTGAACAGGGTCATTTTTATAAACAACTATTATTTTCTCTTGTGGACTATATGTAAGTGTCTTTTATGTGAGATATCTTATTCAGGTCAGTACTAAATAAAAAATAACATGCATTTTGTATGATCCCTCTTATTTTGATAAAATAATTAACATTTTGCAGATTCTGCAAGGTGTATGTAAACTTTTGACTTAAACTGTATAAACAGTTCAGACAATATTGATTGACCAGCAGGTTCACCTGTTCAGTAAATGAGTCGATTGTTGATTCAGAAATCGCTCTGATGGCGAGGTACGTTTTTTAGAAACAATTAGGCATTTTTTTTAACCGTACTTCGACAAACTTACGAATAAACTAAACATGCACATAAGGTGTAAATATTTAGTTCACAAAGCTACTGTAAAATAATTATTTTAGTGTAATTTTACTATAGGCCGACTGTCATATTTTTGACGTTTTATTATAAATTGAAAATTTTACCATTAATACACACTGAAGTGGTTGTGGTCAAGGTTTTTGGCTCACTGAACAGAACTGGTTCATAAAACTCATTTGTTTGATTATCAGACTACGCTGGTTGCACTCTTCTTGATTTACTAAATGAAACTGAATTAAAAAAGAACAAGCTTATTGAGATTAGGTGTTGTTTGTTCAAGAATCAGACTACACTGGGTGTGTTGTATTTTTCCATGAAAATCGAAAACATTCAGGGACCAATCACACATACAAGCAGTTTATTTTGTCGTTTCGATTATATTTAATTAGTTTCAGAAAACACCATAAACATCAGTCAGAAAGTATTAAATATTTCTATTGCTTTGACAGTAAATGAAGTTATACAACAGGTACATTTACATTTTGATCACTTGATAAATGTTGCCAATAACTAAGCTTTACATATCACCTGAACTAACTGTGCCCCAAACTTTAACTTTACATTTAAATTTAATAATTTGAATGCCTTATAAAGATTCACATTTCAGTAAAATAGTGAATTCCTGAATATAGCTAATTTACACACTGGGGATAATTCAATTACAAATGATCTAATTGCAACTGCAGTTCCTCAGAATAAAATATAAAGGGCAACCCTAAGTATTTGGACATGTAGGTCACTCTTTAGATGACTTTTACTGCATTAGATACAACATATCAAGGAAGTGACACCTACAAACAACTTCTAAGGGGAAAAAAAACAAAATGAAACAAAAACCTTATATGACTTATTTAACCAAATTGATCTCCATGTAATTTTATGGCTGAATGAGGTTAAGTTTCAACATCTGAAACTGGAATAGGTTACAAAGTCTTTGCTATTCATGTAAGTACGCTACAAATCATGGTATCCATTTCACACCACCTCTACTTTTAGAACATATGAGAGTAATGAGAAATGAAAGATCTCCACCAGTCGTCTTCACAAATGAAAACTCTTCCTGCTCACAAACTGTTCAAACCCCGTCAGAGAAACAGTTCAGAGATAAATATGGCTCAGAAGAGCCCAGAAATGATCCACGGTGTTTCTAAATCCACAAGGGCCATCGTGTCCGTGTCTTCATCTCGGAAGGCCATGTTCCTGTTCAGCTTGTTTTGTTGTTTTTGGACGACGACGACGAAGCTCGTCTTGGGATATGAATCCTTTTCGGGTGTTGGGTCCACATTGGTTCCGTATCCACAGATTCCTTCCCATAAGGTGTCTTTTTCAGCTTTTGCCGTCCTTCTGTTGTTTCTGGAGTGTTATTATGAGCTCCAGCAACCTGTATTTCCAGTCGAGCAGATCTCCAACTCTACGCAACTGCTGGGCGCACTCGACGACAGCGGGTTGTTCTGTACGAGGAAGAATCGAAAGTCAGTAATTTATTAACGCGTAAGTTGTTTCTTATTCACCTGGATTGGTTTAGAAAACTTATTAAAACAGATTAGTCAATTTGTTTTACCTTTCTTCGCCATCTGAGATCGTAGAGAGTTTACGTTCCCGGATTTCACCGTGTTCCTAGTAAGATTGGATGAACTCACAAGCGCTAGTTCCTGACTGCGACTGACTAGACGAACGCACTTCTCCGAATGTATAGGTAGAAGCTGCGGCGTTGAGAGTGACGTAACAAACAATGTGACTACTTGAGAAAAACCCGTCCACGTCACATCTGATGATATCCATTTTTGTTTATTTATATGGCGCCTGTTCTATTCTTCATGAGAACAGAGAAACTGACTATCTTTAAGCAGCACTGAACACTTTGTACACTGTCAAAACGATAACAAACCATAAAAAAATCTTTTAATTTAAATATCTTCACTTGTTTCGTAGGAAAAACAACAACAACAGCAACAAGAACTGAACCGCAATAACACGATAGCTATTTATCTCATAATAGGCCTATGGTGGAAGACGGAAATAGAGAAATTATGGTAACACTTTACAATTTTTTCAATTGACAATTGAATTATTAAAATTAAAAATGATCACTTATCTAACCTGAATAACAAATGACAGAAAAAACATTTGATAGGTAAATTTATTTAATGACTTATATACAGGCATATGAATATATATATATATATATATATATATATATATATATATATATATATATATATGCATATTTAATTGGCAACATTTTAATAATCATAATAATGTTTTCACTCAATTAGCCTGTAAGTTTTAATAGATAGCAAAGATATCTAAACTGTAGATCTAACTGATGTCATTGTTTTTTTTTTTTTTTTACTTAAGAACGAAAATAACATTTTTAATACACAAATAGCCTTGAAAAACATGAATGTGTTTACAAATCCCTCATGAACAAACAGACACATAAAAACTTATATTTTTGTATAATCCAGTACCAGATCATTATTTTCTGGAGACATGAAGGTCAGTTAACATCAAAACTACCATTTATTAAATCTGTTGAGATCAAATTTTGTGTTGCCTTAAGGTGTAAAAATCAGGGACTGATCACATGCAAACCGTTTATTATGTAGTTTTGATTATATTTAATTAGTTTCATTATTATAGATTTACATATCAGTCACCGAAACAAATCGTGCCCTAACATTTAAATATAATAATACAGTATCAGATCATTATTTTCCAGTAACACAAAGGTCAATTAACCTCTAAACTGCCAGTCATTAAATCTGTTGAGTTCAAATTTTGTGTCGCCTATGGGTCAAGAGAAAAAATTAAGGTGTGGGCTAAATTTCTAACGTGGTTAATTGTATTGTTTGATCTGTCTTTTAAATTTCCTAGCATCGTGGTTCATAATGGAGTTTCCAGACTCATCAGATGACCGATATACTAATTCTATTACAAGAAAACATTCCTTTTCCTGTAACACTGTTAAGGTTTCACTTGTTCAGGCATGCCCATACAGCATGCAACTTATTGTTCACAGACATAAGGAAGTGTCTCTTGATTGGTTGAGGTGAGCTCTCATTTGCATTTGCATTTGCAACCTAATGTTTTCCTAAGAAAAAGAAGCCAACAAACAATCCATTGTGTTTATTTCTATCAGTAATGTGACGGTGTATTTTGTTTTTCAAAGAGATCTGCTATGTCATTATCTCGTGTGTAGATAACATTTAACCTACATTTGGAAGAATGTGTGAATCATAAAAACACATATGTTTATTATGACTGAATAGGCTATAAATTACCCTAATAGTGGTGAACACAATATTAATTAGCCTACAATTTAGGCCAGGGGGTTTATTTTCTCTAATTCGATTAAATAAAAATAAAACTAGAAAAAAATATATTCTTTTGTTTGTGTCCAGATTACTAAATGAATACAAAACAAATAACCTGAAAACAAGATTGATATAAAACTAATGGTCAGCAAAATTCGTCACATGCATATAAACCAGCAGAGGTTCGGCGTCATATAGTTTTATGTAGTTCGGGAATCCTCCACTGGGGGAAATTATTATTGCTCAATAGAGGAAACTCATTACTGGTGACAAATTCACTAACCAATTTATCTGCAGTCGTTTCAACAGAAAATCTATTCCAGCGTCATCTCTTCAGAGAATGCCATTTTACAATGTTGAGTGGAATTTGGTCTGGTCTTGCCCCACAAATATCTATTAACAAACAAGATAAAAGACGTCACATATAAAATATTACATATAGTTATCCTTGCAATAGCACACTTAATAAGCGATCGAGAAAAAAAGCTCTCTCTGTGACAGATAAGACGATTGTACATATGTTTTGTGAATGTGTTTGTGTGAAAGCTTTTAGGGGGGGAAACTGTTTCAACATTTAATATTGTTTTTCTTTATAACAACTCAATTCAGTACATGTATTTATTAATTCTGGGTATTTGTGTTATTTATAAATGCAAATTTTGGTGTAAGGATCCATTACTGTTAATTTAATTATTTTTTCTAGACTATAATTATATATTTTTTCTAGACTATAATATAATTGTACAATAAAAATCAACATTAATAAATGTGTTAAGAAATTAATTAATTACTCTGTAAATAAATGGACTAAATTGGAAAGTAATGGAAAGCACTGATTTTCTTAATGAGCGATAAAAGCAGTAAATATAAAAATAATTTATAAATGAAATATCAGTCCATCAATAAATGGTTCAAACCGAAAAGGGATTTTCAAAAAACAAGACAAAACACTGCATTTACGCATTTACGAATTCATCAAAAGTGGAAATTCAAACTGTATTTGTAAATGCAGTTTAAAAGGGGAAATAAGACATTTGATTCACAAATTGAATTACAAATTTTTGAAAAGTCAAGCATTACTTTCAGTTAACCTTATACAAATGTTTATATTCGCTGGCTTTTGGTTTTTGTTTTATTATTACTATTTTGATTACATATGTCATTGTTCTTATACTTATATGAACTTCGCGTAAGTTATTTATCATGAATAAAAACAAAACATGTATTAAACTCTGAAAGAGTAGAGAACGAAAAAACATCAGAGTAGTTTAATAATACAGTGGACGCGGCCGATTATACTAGTCTGTGACGTCAATTATAATAATCAGACAGCAGTAATGCTGGGGGAAAAATTTCATGTTTTCATGTGTATTATTGTAGTCCTAACTGAACTTTGACTGTGTTTATTGTAGTTTATTATTAATTAAAAAAAAAAAAAAATAATAATAATAATAATAATAATAATATGCTGGGGGCAAAGTATAAAGTAGTATACTTCCTGCAGTTCAACAGCTTCACTGCTTAGGTTGACCCGCAGGTGGCGCTGTTTACCAACATACTTTTTTTTGTAAACTCATATATAAAAACTAATTTACCAACAGTGACAAATCTGTCGTTTTCTCACTCCCATGTCGATTAATGCTGTAATTCACACACCTCTGGATCCAATTTACTTTCACTGTATTGTCAAAAACCTAAAACATCTTTCAAAATACATTAGTAAGTATATGCTAAGTGATGACAATTTTTTTTCGAACAATTTGTTATGTCATCTTGAATTGGCAACAAACTAGCTAGTATTTAGACATGGTAGCTCATTAGGACTCCAGTAAATATCTAGCTGACCAACTAAAAGCCAGCTATGTTCCAAAAGTTCCTGTTACCTGTTTACAGACTGGATTTTCCACACGGGGGTGTAATTGCTACTTCTGGATTAGACTAAAACACAAGTCTGATTTAGTCAGAAGTGCTAAAATGCAGAGAAACAAGAAGCATTCACATCTAAATCTAAGCAGTTAGTCTTCAGTGCACTGATATAATCATGCATGTTGCTGTTGTTTCTGACACTAGATGATGACTCTTACACCTGTCTGGAAGAGTGTGTGTTTGTCTGTGTGTGGCATCTTGCTGTTTTTGCAGACAAGAGATACTCTACACCAACAGTATTCAACTGTTGAAAGCAGCAAAAGGACATTTTAGAGCATTTTAGAGCTTTCTGAGTGCACTCTGCATCTGAGTGGTTTAACAAAATGTTGATTGCCATTGCTTTTTAAAGTGTGTCATTATGCGGGATAAATTACAGTCATGGATTATACATTCATGTTTCAGAGAACATGACTGATACCTTTTTATTTGATAGATAGAGTTTGGTTGTCCTTTTCTAACCCAGGGACTCTCAGCCAGCCCTAAGCTAGACTGTTCAGCAACACTGTACTTGTTCGTTTAAAAAAAAATCTAACATTATTACATTGTGTTAGTGTGTGTGTGTGTGTGTGTGTGTGTGTGTAGATATCTATCTATCATCTATTTATCATCTATCTATCTATCTATCTATCTCTCTCTCTCTCTCTCTCTCTATATATATATATATATATATATAATATTATTATTATTATTACATTATATATGAAGAGTTCAGATGCAAAACCAGCTAAAAGCCATCTCGGTCAAAAATGAGATGATGATAGAGAGTTAATGGTCCATGACACATATTATACGTCCATAAAATACTTTTACTTCAAACTTGCTAAATTCCAGCCTCAGCCCAATCAGAAGTAACAGTACGTACATAGAAACCTACACAAAGTAGCCAGAAAGAAATGCTCATTTTAAAGAAAAAACGTCAGATTTATTAGAAAAAAAATTGTAGTGTAGTTAACATGTGGCAAATTCAATTAAATAAGTATGATTTGGTACTTATTTCAGTGTTTTATTTGTAATCAATTTGCAAAGTTGTCCAATATATATATGTGTATATACACACACATATATATATATATATATATATATATATAACATATACATGTTGATGTGGATATCTGATCGTATTATGTTGTGTCTTTGTCTGTGTGCACTGTGAAGAACCGCTAAGGAGGAGCTTGGTTTATATGAACTTTATACTTTTTAAGGATTATATAACACTCTTCCTCCTGAAATTTACATAAAAACTACAGGGTATATAAATTCTAGAAATTTGTGAACAAAATATCTTCTTATTATGTGTGTGTGTTTTCTTCACTGTATTAATATACGTTAAGACAAAACAGTTTTGACCATGAATCATGAATCTGTTTTTGTGCAAGTGAGATGAGTAAATACATGTTCACATTTAGTCTAGAACTTCAGTACCTATCATGTTTACACAGTGCACACAACACCTTTACTATTACTCATGATTTCTATGGGAACAGGAGAGCTGTCAGTCAATAAATGGGAAAACTGCCATTACTTATTTGAAAAAGTAACTTAGAATGTTTTCTTGTAAATTAAAAAGTAATGCATTACTTTACCAGATACTTGAGAAAAGTAATCTGATTACATAACTCACATTACTTGAAATGTGTTACCCCAGTATTGGTCTAAACATACATTCAGGATATACTAATTCAGAAACTTGGTTAACAAATGATTTTAAATAAAATTACAGTTCACCCCGTAGCCCCATTGGACCCTACTGCATGCAGTCTTTACTAAATGAATGTGATAGAAAGGCTAAACCACACAACAATTAAAAATATGAATAATACTGTATGAATACATCATAATGTGACAAAAGAAGAGTTCATCACATTTTATGTACGCATCACACACAGATGAAGGTTATTCTGCACAGAGTTCTTGGAAAAGAACAGAGGACAGGTTTTCTCAGGTTTTGTAGCATCTTCTGCATACCTGACCCCTTTGCAGCTGTGACTATATGATTTTAAGATCCATCTTTTCACACTGTTGACAGTTGAGGTACTCATACATAACTGTTACGGAATGTGAAAACATTTACTGATGCTCAAGAAGGAAACAATGCAAAAAGAGGAGGACATGTAAAGTTTGAACATGATAATGTGTATATTTGTCTTATATTTTATGTATTTATAACCCAGTGCATGTTGTATCCATGGGCCCTGTTTGAAATGGTGTAATCAGCACAAATAAACACAACAAAGATACAAATTAAACAACGTTCACGAAGGTGTCCAGGTACAGGAAGTTAATAATCAAATGTAAAATATCATTGGATAGTCTTCACTCTATAAATTAAATATAGATGAATTCTTATTAAAACTACAAAGCAATTCATTAAAGAGCAGTGAGTGATTTTCTTTCATTTAATTTGGACACAAACAGCAGCTAGTAAACTAGACGAATAAAGTTTGAGAACAAACTTTAAGTTGTTTTGAGAAAGCCTAGCCTGAAAGTTTGAAGCAGTTGTAAAAGTATGAAAGCAGCTAGCATGATTTAACATATTGCTTACATGATTTAACATGTTGTTAACATGTTTTAGCAGGAATAGCTTGTTGCTTGTATTTTTATAAGCTGATGACAATGTTGTTAGCATGATTAGCATGTTGTTAGCATAATTTGCAAGTTACTAGAATGTTGTTAGCATGATTACCAAGTTACTAGCATGTTTCTAGCCTGATTAGCATGTTGATAGCATGTTTCGCGCATGATTAGCATGTTACTAGCATGTTTCTAACATGGCTAACATGTTACTAGCTAGTTGTTAACATGTTTTTAGCATGATTAGCATATTACTAGCATGTTGGTAACATGATTGGCATGTTGCTAGCATGATACGCATGTTACTAGCATGTTGCTGGCATGATTAGCCGTTTACTAGCACGTTGCTACCATGATTAGCAAGTTACTAGAATGTTTGTAGCATGATTAGCATGTTACTAGCATGTTGCTAGCATCTTTCTAGTATGACTAGGATGTAACTAGCATGTTGCTAGCATGATTACTAAGTTACTAGCATGCTTTTAGCATGATTAGCATGTTACTAGCATGTTTCTAACATGATTAGTATACTGCTAGCATGAATACTAAGTTACTAGCATGTTGTTAACATGATTAGCATGTCACTAGCACATTCCTAGCATGTTTCTAGTATGATTAGCATGTAACTAGCACGTTGCTAGCATGTTTCTAGTATGATTAGCATGTAACTAGCACGTTGCTAGCATGATTACTAAGTTACTAACATGTTAGCACGATTAGCATGTTACTTGCACGTTGCTATCATGATTAGCATGTTACTAGCATGTTGCTAGCATGTTACTAGCACGTTGCTAACATGTTTCTAGCATGTTGCTAACATGATTACCAAGTTACTAGCATGTTTTTAGCATGATTAGCATGTTATTAGCATGTTGTTAGCATGTTTCCAGTATGATTAGCATGTAACTAGCATGTTGCTAGCATGATTACCAAGTTACTAGCCTGTTGCTAGCATGATTAGCATGTTGTTAACATATTTCTAACATGATTAGCATGTTGCTAACACGATTAGCATGCTGCTAGCATGATTATCAAGTTACTACCATGTTGTTAACATGATTAGCATGTTACTAGCACGTTGCTAGCATGTTTCTATCATGATTAGCAAGTTACTAGCATGTTGTTAACATGATTAGCATGCTACTAGCATGTTGTTAACATGATTAGCACGTTACTAGTATGTTTGTAGCATGATTAGCATGTTACTAGCACGTTGATAGCATGTTTCTATCATGATTAGCAAGTTACTAGAATGTTTGTAGCATGATTAGCATGTTACTAGCATGTTGCTAGCATGATTTAGATAGGTAGATAGATTAGAAATATTAGAGTGGAAGCTTAAATGAGTCTAAATTGATTAGAAATATTACATAGAAGGGAAGCTTGATTGAGCCTCAAGCGATTCTGGGAAGTGTTGAAGAGTGTTGGCTCATTTGAACATTCCCTCAATGTAAGTCTATGGGATTTTTGGTGGTTTTGATAGTCTGGTTTACGAAAACTGTAAGCTGGATCAGTCTGAAAAGATATAGCACACCGAGTCAGACCAGTCTAAAGGTCTGGGCCAAGTTTGGTGGTTCTAGCTTGAAAGCTCTAGGAGGAGATAGATACAGAAATTTGGCTCCGAAGAAGAAGAATAATGATCTTAAATATAGTAGATCAGTAAGTTGGCTTTCTCAAGGCAACTTAATTAGACGTGATCACTTTAACAGAAAATGCATCCAATATAATGATACGCATTTGATTTCTTTCTCAACTGTTTACTTTCACTTAAGACAAAACAGACAGTTTTTTCGAGGATACTTGCCAAGACAGGTATTTTGACATCATTTTGCATGTATTTGTTCATTAAAGAGCAAGAAGAGGCAAAACTCAACTCGCTGTAGCCATGAATGATAAGTCTGAGGGAAAATAAAGCAGTTCCTGAGTGTGGGTTACTGTTTGTTAATGTTAACCCCCCTCTCCACAAGAGGTAGTGTTATTATCTTACAACAAAAGGCATCCTTTGTTGTCCACGGAGCCTGAAAGCATCAGAATATAACTTTCCATATGTTGTATGGAAAGGGGTTTGCCATCTTGACTGCTGTTCACTACAGACATATCTGGCTGTGTTTTTGCAACCTTATACATGCTTTTAACACAAACGTGTGTGTGAAAGAGCTTAGTTTAGTAATTACATGCGCGTTCTGCGTGTGTGCTTCGGATGTGTGCTCTAAGAAAACCATATATCAGAAGTTTAAACTGATATGGCTTTAAAACGCATGTTTTTTTTAGCACGATAGACATGACAATCAAAATCAACCAGATTTTTTTAGCAGAGTATCTCAGTTAAAAGCTGTAAAGGAACAGCCCTATTCTAGAAAAAGGGGCGGGGACACCTGATATTACATATTGTAAAAAGGGGCTTAATAGGTGTTTTTTAAAGGAGGCAAATATAAGACCCCCAGAATCTTTAGTTTAGGAAAAAAGCACAGTGGGCACAGTGTGTGATGTTGAGACTTTTTACTTTTGACAAGAGACAAATGTGAGACCACTAGTCTAGTTAAGGAGAAAGATCGAAGCACAGTGTGTGATGTTGTTGAGATTTCTTGTAAAGCATTAGAGCAGATAAATGTGGAAGATCCTGTCACGGTCCGCTGCTGGAAAGGATGCAGGAGACGCAGAATAAACAATAACAGTCTTTAATAATCAAAACACAGGGGTAAATCCACAACAGGAACGTGTAGAAGCACACATACACCAATATGTAGACCCGACCAATGAGGAACACAAGGACTAGGACTTAAATACATGGGGTAACTGGGAGCACAGGATAACTAATTAGACTAAACGAAGACAGGAACATGACCAAATAAGGAGAAACAGGAACAGACACAGGGGAAAAACTAGACAGAACAGGTCCACGATCCTGACAGATCCAGAGTCTAGAGCTAAAGAGAAAAAGAGATCTCACTTTTGATTGTTCTTTCTTCTAAGGTTGTCTAATTAAATTATGTAATTTTAATATAATATCTAAACCATATAAAATATAATTAAATACACAAAAGTGTATAATGATGAAGCGTATAAAAATCTATTTAAATTCAGTAATAGTTACTATTAATTTGCACCATATTACAACACCTATAGCATTTCTATTTGGCAGTATCATCTATTCTATTCTATTTTAAATAATTTTGTAAAACAGATACTTTCATATATTAATTAACAGCTATAGTATTATAATAGTAATTAATATTATGTTAAAATTGTTTTTTGCATTTTTTTTGCTGGATGCTTATGCAGTTTGTCAGTACATGTCTTTACCACTTGAATTAAAATAAAACATTTTGGAGACTAATTTTGTGAAATGCTGAAACAGATAAAAGGTTACATGCCATTGCTATGTTTCATGCACCATTGGTTGTAATATTGTAGGACATTCTTGATATCTTTCAACATCTAAATCATTTAGATTTTAGGTAACCGGGTTCAACATATATTGCAAAAGGAACATAGTGAGAAAGATAAACTACACTAGTGACAGCTGACCTGTAATTGCACCTGGAATAACAACTTTTACTTTCTGGAAGGAAGAGGATGCTACAGAAGATACTGGTGTAATGGGAAAGCCAATAAATGTGTATAAATATTTCATGCGTTTTGTTTTTTTTTTTTTAATCTTTATATATCGTAACTAGTTGTTTGATGGTGGTGACCATGTTTAATTGTAGATGTATGACAGACAATCAGATTTTCAGCACATCAATACAACTATAAGAATTCATTCAGGTAAGATTGTTTGGATTTGGCAAATAAAGTCTACAGAATTAATCTACAGATATGCATGTATATATAACACACAAAACAACAGCTCTCAATATACTTACAATAGACAAAACTAAATGTATTAAAATTAAACTCAAAATCAAAAACATAGCTTGTGAAAACACAACACAGTTATGATAAATAAGTCATTTTAAACAAAAACTTTCAACAGTCAAAAAAAAAAAAATCATAAAACAAAGTGTCTAACTTCAACTAATAAAAAAATTTATTAATTTCAAAACAGCATTTACATACCTCTAAAGCATGAGAACACAAGCGAACAAAATTATCCAGGAATATATAGGATAAAAAAATAATGTTTCACCAAGAGTATATTTTATATCTTCAACATTTGGATGATGGTTTGATTTTAATAAATGCTTTTAATGACTTCTGTCATGACAAGAGCAAGTGCAAGCCGTAGTCTGACTACAGCAGGTGCGTTTATAAAATTGCTATATATATTTTATTAATTATTATTATTATTTTTTTTTTTAAATGTGAAGAATTTTGTCTAATGGCACTCCACTGTTCTCTGTTTCATGCATTACTCATGATACGCAAGTTTTAACTACTGAACCAAAGCATGTTTCTCCTGTTGTCAGATGTATTTATTTATTTATTTATTTGTTTGTTTGTTTTTCCTAGTTGAATGATGTTTACTCTAGGCTTTCCTTTGCTCTGTCCTTTGAAATGTCTTTCCAGGATGAGGGTATGTCTGCAGGCTCTGCATTATACTCATCAGCAAACTGCTTATTGAATTTTACCATCACATATTTCCAGTATGCTGAGGCCTCTATGCTGCAGTCTGGATCGATTCGCCAATCTGGATAGATTTTACTGTATTCCTTGTATGAATGCCACTGATCATTGGTGTCGCTGTTCTTAAAGCTCATGTTGCTGTGCACCGATGATGTACAGATGTCTGTCTCTAGTTTTTTAGAATCATTAAATCTGGTACGACCGAGACCTTTTGGTCTGTGAATTGAGACAAAGTGTTTAGTGTGGTCTTCTCCTCCAGCCTCACATGGTGCTTTACAGAATGGACACAGTTTCCCACAGCCCCACACTCGCTTGAACAGCACATCCTGTGGTTTGGTTTGAAGACGATTTATTCCGCTTTTAAATCCTGACTTTCGGAAACTGTCTTTCAGTGATTTATCCATGTCCTTCACAGAACATTGAAGGCTTTCAGCAATTTTTTTTGGATTTGCATTGTTCAGTGTGCTGATTTTGTCCACTACATCCTTGGGAATAACAAGTCTTTCTTGAAGTTTCCTGCAGATGTCTTGGATGAATCCCTTGGTGTCATTTATATTTGAGTCTTGCTCTGCTTCTTCGATTGCCTGAGTAATTTCACTGATGACTTCATTCAGAAGCTCTTCCTCTAGTTTGATCATTCTGTTCTCTGTTGTAAAGTGCTCTCGGACTTTGTCAAAAATAAAGCCTTTGACAAATATTTCGTATAACACAATGAAACACCAATATTTTTCAAATTTGGATTCATCAAGAAGATTTTTCAAGACTGAATTCTGAAATGCTATCCTTGATCCAAAAATTTTGGAGTTTTCTCCAGTCACCATCTTGTCGGCCATTTTCATGCCCAAGACCTCAGACGTGTATTTTTCCAAAGCAGGTTTTATGCAGTTACTCATGAATTCATCAGCTGTCTTCTGACACTGGTCTCGTTCACGATAAAGGTCAATGAAGTTACAGAGGTATGTTTGTTTGAAGTTCTCCAAGGCTCTACATGGGTTATTGTCCTGGATGAATTGATCGTGAATATTTTGAAATTCTCTGCTTGAAAAGCCACAGATGTGCAGTTTAAGGGACAGTTCACATTCTTCTTTTAAATCTTCATGTGCTTTAAGTTTTTCATCAATCATGTTAAGAATTTCCCTGATGTATGTGTCATCATAATCATCCTTACTTTCCCTTTTTGCTTCCACAAATTCCCAACAATCACTGATAAGGTTGTCTGACATCTCTTGAAATGTCTTGATCTGACTTTTATTAAGCCATTTGGATAAATGGTTTTTGTCTTTGCAGGCAATAAATTTTTCTTGGCCATAACCATTTAAATCATTCACTTCGTCTAAGCTTGGAGCCTTTGCACTTCCACTAGATTCAATATTTTTCCTCAAATGAAGAAGAACTCTTGACATGATATCTTGTTTCTGGAGCCCTGTGTATGACAATGTCTTCACAGTCTCCTGCCATATCTTTTCAAATGCTTCATTCAGCATAGAGTCTGACATGTCTGACTGTTTCTCACGACAGTCTTTTAGCAAGTCCAGTACTTTTTTCTCCATTGTGTCCATGTATGTCTTTTTGATTCCTTCCACCTTCATCATTCCATTTCTACGTGAAAGAGCTGCATCCAGTTTGATTCTGATTGAGTTTGAAAGCTCTGTCTTCAAAGATTTGGCAGAGTTTATAAAGTCTTGTCGATAACTTTCCACAAGTTCAACATGACCTTCTCCTTGTTCATAGTATGATTTGATCTTTTCAATAATTTCATCTTGTCCTTTTGAAAGCTCAACATCTGCTTTTTGTAGTAATTGACAATGGACATCTTCAGTGGTGCTCTGCTCATAATTTTCAAATTTTCCATGGTTTAAGATCTTCGTTTCAGCTTCTAAAGCCCATGTGTGCATTTGCTTTCTCAGTGTCCAGTCCCATCTGTTGTACTCTGTGCACAGTTTGATGTATGCATCAGCCACCAGACTGTTTCTAAAGCTGAAGATGAATTTCTCATATTTCACAGCAGTCCACAAGTCTTTGGTCCACTGAAGAAATTCATTGATAGTGCTAAACTTGTAATTGCTGAAAATCTTCATTATATGCTTTTTGAGAGCATACACAGACTCACTATAGCCAATACTCACTGGTGCCATGGGGGGGTTTCCATGCCACAATCCAGGGATGTAGTGATCGCCCGTCTCAGTGTCATAGTTCATCACATCTGTAAATTTCTTGAACTCCAATCTGTTCTCCATTTTGGCTGCAGCTTCTGTCATTTCATCCAGTTGCTTCAACAGAAATTTACGATCTCTAATGTTTGAACCATGAGCTGAGACATCAGCAACATTCTGGTGTACAAACAAACACGTGTGTTTCTTTCCTATTTCCTTCATCCTGAGGAAGGCATGAACAATAATCTGTAAAATGTCTTTCATCTCTGTTGAATTCTCCATGGCGATGTTGACAATTGTCACATCACTCAGTCCAACAACAAGAGTCGCCAACTCATTGTCATGTTCATAGCTGTTGTCCAGTTGTGCGAGCTCAGGTGATTTCAGTCCTTCAGTGTCAATTATCACTATATAATCACAATTGAGTTGTGCTTCTGTTACTTTAATGAGCTGCATAAAGGCTCCTCTGGTGCATCTTCCACTGCTCACTGCAAACTGAACTCCAAACATGGTGTTCAGCAGCGTTGACTTTCCTGAACTCTGGACGCCCAAAACGGTGACAACCATAATCTTGTTTTTGGGCTTCACCAGTGTGTTTAATTCAGAAAACACACTAGTAATCCATTTTACAGGGATATTTGAAGAATCTCCATCCATAAGTTCAAGTGAAAATCCATCCAGCAGTAGTTCAGCACAGAGTTTAGGTAAATGTTCCAGCTTTTTTCGGGAAAGTGCATCTTCTGATAGTGAGACTGCAGCCTCGTAAAGCTGGCTCATCTCTCGAAAGAAATGCTCCACTCCTAAAGAACTGTTTGAAATCTTTTTATCAAGCTCAGCAATTTCCATGTTGTTCTTACACTGTTGTTCCATGTTGCTCTGACATTTCTGTTTGTACATTTCTCTGAGTTGAGGCAGTACTTCATGTGAGCGATTCTCCAAATTGATTCTCATCCATTTTAAGAAGTAGGTTCTTTCTGGTTTTGATATTGCACTGATAAAGCAGCTCACAGCAGCAGACATGCTTGTTCTGTATTGCTCTTCTCTGAGCTTCTTTCTCTCCATTAGAAGGTCATTTTTGTAGTCCTCAATTTTTTTATCCCCAACTTTCTTCATTCGGCATTCCTCCTTGTCTAACTTGGCCAATTTTATCAAGATTTCCCCTTGTAAGGAAAGCTCCTTCTCCTTGAACTGTAATATATTGTTAATTTTTGATGTGATTTCATCTGCACATGCTTTGGCACGCTGACATTCTTCAGCATCCTCATCCACCAGTATTCCCAGGTTTTGTGCAATCTCAGCTAAACAAACATCTGACATTTTGTGATTGTTGTTTAGAATTACATCTTGCAACTTGGTCTGGATTTTGTCAACAAAGTCTGCATCATTCTGCTTTGCTTTAAAGATGAAATTGCTTTTGTTCAGGTTGAGCTTGCTAACTGTAGCTTTTATTCTATCATTAATGAAGTCCCCTACAAAGAATAACTGAGGTGTAGATTTCTGACTGAGGACTGAAATTAAATGTGTATCTAAAAGTTGTGTTTCAAAGAACACAAACACAGCAGTTGAAGCCTCACACAGAAAAGCGTACTGTTTTTCAAAGTCCTGAATGTCACCTCTCAAGTTTGCAATTGCTACAGGTTCAGGAAAGACATCAATGTTCTTGTTTCCACAAGGAAGATACCAGGTCATCTCAACCAAGCCATCTGATATTTTCTTTTTAATGTTTCCACAATCCATGTTGAAGTGCACAAAGGTATCAATGTATTGCTGTGGATTGCTGAGCAACTTATTTAGAATTTCTGATTTGGAAATATTGCACCTACCAAGTCTCACAAAAGACACCAATGGCAATTTTGACAGAGCAATCCTTTCTTCCACAAATGCACTTGGGTCTGACAGAGACTGTGGTCTGTATTTTTTCACAATATCTCTCATTCCCCAAAGCATAAGAGTGATCTGATTGTTATCACTGTTTGGAAGCAGCAGAGGAACTGCAAACTGACACATGGACATTTTCAAGATCATTTCCTGCTGAAGAAAACTGTCAGAACAAAGAAACACAGCAGTCAAAACATCTAAAGGGTTTACTGACTGAGGACAGTCTGATTCAGTCTCCTGATCATCATCCCACCCTGATTTTTCTGCCCCGTCTGATGAAAAACACTTAACACTCCTTGCTGTCCTCTGTAGCATCATCAGTCTCTTCAAGAAGAGCCATGGCAGATCTGAAAGGGACTGAACAGGCACATCTGTGATACTGTTCTTGTCGATCTGCAGCACTGTGTGTAGAGTGAGCTTTTCATCATAGTACTCGGCCAAACCCAAATTTTCCAGAATTTTTTTCACAATGTTTCCTGTAAATGAGGACAAAATAATTCACATTTACAATCCACAAAAAACCCTAGACAATCTTTTTCTGCACTTCTGCACTAATTACCAAAAATGACTGTTCTTTCTTTCTAACTCAAGAAATTTGTATACATATGGTATAGAAACAATCACAAAATTTGTAATGGTTTTACTGATTATAATGGCAATTATATTGGTTTTAAACTGAAACTTTAAGGGTTCCTGTGGGTCTCTACTGGTAATTTGGCACCTTTTATTGGCAGCTTGTTATGACCATTAAATCCTAATTGAATATGTCACAAAACACACCACAGGAAACAAATTTCTAATGGTTTAATGGTTAATAGTTTGTAATGATCCATCCAGTTAGGCACATCAACCATAACTCCTTCAAAAACAGCCAGAAATCTTGAAGTTGTGATGATGATCAGCTGACTTTCTCAGACCACATTGCTAAAACTGCCCCGGTCCTGCAGATTTGCTTTATTCAACATCAGGAAGATCAGGCCCTTTCTTTCAGAACATGCTTCACAACTCCTTGTTCTGTCCAGGCTGGACTATTACAATGCTCTTCTGGCAGGTCTTCCAGCCAGTTCTATCAGACCTTTACAATTAATCCAGAATGCGGCTGCAAGATTAATTTTTAATGAGCCGAAAAGAACACACGTCATACATCTTCATCAATTTGCACTGGCTACCAATAGCTGCTCTCATAAAATTCAAGGCATTAATGTTTGACTATAAAACCACCACTGGCTGTGCACCCATTTACCTAAATTCATTACTTCAAATGTATGTGCCCTCTAGAAGCTTGTGTTCTGCAAGTGAACGACGCATTATTGTGCCATCCCAAAGAGGCACAGAATCACTTTCACAGACTTTTATGTTAACTGTTCCCTCCTGGTGGAATGACCCACCCACTGAGTCCTTAGCCATCTCCAAGAATGGCTAAAAACACATCTCTTCTATCTATATTTGACCCTCTAACTCTAGCACTATCTATTCTAATTCTATTCTTAAAAAAAGGTTGACCCTTTAAGACTTGCACTCTATTAGTTTTCTAACTGCTTGTTTTCTTAAAAAAAAAAAAAAAAAAACTAGCTTCTCTATTCTTTTTGTAATTTATTTATTTTTTATTTATTAATTAACAAAAAAAGCCTCTAACACTAGTTTGCTCTATTCTTTTTCTATTCTATCTGTTTTCTCTTTATATATATATATATATATATATATATATATATATATATATATATAACCCTTGCTGACTTGTCATAGCACTTGCATATCNTTTCTATTCTATCTGTTTTCTCTTTATATATATATATATATATATATATATATATATATATATATAACCCTTGCTGACTTGTCATAGCACTTGCATATCATTGCTCTTTTGTTGATTTTGATTGCTTCCATTGTCCTCATTTGTAAGTCGCTTTGGATAAAATGTAATAATAAATGTAAATGCAATGATTGTAATGGTATTTGTAGTGAAAAACATTAGAATTTCTGTAATGGTTTTTATTTATGTATTTATTTATTTTTCAGCGGGAATGACAGTGTAAAGGATAGAGTTTCCCTTTCAGTATGTTTTCTCTCAAGTTAGCAGTCGCTGTGCTGCATTTTAATTGTTGCTGTTACACTAGACAGACTTTGCTTACTAGACAGATGATGTTTTAACATGATTAAAGAAGAATCTCTCTTATTTATTTACTTATTTATTTTTTAAAAGGGTACTTATACTTTTTAATACTCTAGTACAGTTTAAAAGTTGTACATTTTTACTTTTACTCAAGTATGTTTTTGGCCAGATATTTGTAGTTTTAATTTATTAAAATGTTCATCATTGAGTATCTGTACTTTTACTCAAGTATTATTTTATTTTATTTTATTTTATTTTTTTTTTTTTGAGTACTTGCTTGAGTACTAAATGCTTGTTGTTCTCTCACTGATTGTACTGCTATTTTCAGCACTGTTCTTCAGTGCACAGTGTTTTGTGCAAATGTTTTCTAACCCAGCCTCAGGATTCAGCCTGAGCCAGCTATGGAACCAGCGACCCATTCCAAATGCGAGACGAGTACAGCATTGTAGATGGGTTGACAGTAAAATCCCCACTCACTGTCTTATTCCCATCTAAGTTTCCCCAGTGTGACGTGGAGATGTCTAGTTGTTTTTGTGCTGTTCCGCTGTACAGTGTGACAAAGCTAGAAGACAGAATGCAGAGGGTGCTTCTGTACCAGAACTGTATTCTGTAATCTTTCTGTAATTCTGTTTGGGGCTGCCCTGTTTCAACTGTGTATGAAGCTATAAAATGTCCCAGCGTTTGCTTTATCAATGCAGAGATTCCAGAAATATTCTGTAATTCCACACAATTAATACTGTGAAATTACTTTACAGCTGTTTACTGTGAAAAAATATAATGAAGTACATTTCTGTTATTATTTTAACTGCAGCTATAAAACATTTTCAGTGTTTCAGTGGCTTGGTTAACAATATATGCTGCTGTTGTGAACAAAAGGGTTTGTCTAGTCATTTGTAAATGTAGCAGGTAGGCTATCAGTTCTCTGTTACACTTAACACTACTGTTACAGCCAGCAGCATAATAGGGGTGTTAATAATTTACACAATGTTCTGTTCATTCATATGTATGTTAATTCAAGGTGATGATAAAACTTTTTGAGCAATGTTGCTGGGGAATGTTTCTTGGGCACTGTATGGGCAAATTTCTGCCCAATTGAGAATGGGCAACAAAATTCTATTTGGATACTTTAGATCGGTCATGGGCCCTGTGTCTCACTTGATTCCCCGTTGACAGCAACATTGCTCAAAACGACCACCTTCATAGAAAGATTTTTCTGTAAATTAATAGAGAGAAGTTTTTATGGGTGTTATGTGTCTGTTTCACTAGTGAATGAAGTGAGAGAATAACTCTCTCTAAATTCCTTTAGGTTGTCAAACAGGCTTATCTTGATGATTTACCTTTGTTGCCAGGATAACCAGGGGCCTGTTCTGCAGGTTTAGTTGTGGCTTAGGGGTTGTTCACAGACACCCTGACACTTATTTTTGTTGTTGTGTGAAGGGTCTATTGGATTATTCATTAAATATAATGAATAACTGTGTGTCTGATCAGTACAGCCGCTATATATTCAACCTATCTGAAAGGGTGGATTCCTGAGCTTCACCACCTCTTCATTAAATCTTTTTTGAATGGCTTTAATCAGTATTTATGCATATAAGGCTTAATTTAATTGTTTTAATAAAGACAATTAAGATGCCTAAACAGGCCCTCAGCTTTGGGCTCACTGCAGGCTCTCTGTAAGCAGCCCACACTTAATCCAGAACAACTTTTGTATCCTTTGGGCCCATGCAGGTTTTGTGTAGGCAGCCCTGTAATGCAACTAGGAGAATACAAACAACATTGACTGGCCATTCTTTAAACACTCAATTGAACTGGAATGGCTCAAACCAAACGAGATCTTTTTAGCACCTGTTGTTTCATATAGGGCACGAGATCCACTTTCCTGCAGAGTTTAGCTCTAACCTTAATCAAATACACCTGAGCATGCTAATCAATGTCTTCATGATCATTAGAAAATCACAGGTGGGTGAGTTTGATCAAAGTTGGAGCTAAACTCTGCAGGAAAGTGGATCTCATGAGCCATGTTTGAGGTCTAACAGACAAGAGCCTATTAATAAACATTTTGTGGGCAGTTTTCTTCCTTGCCACTAGGGGTGCTAGGGTGTTTTAGGTTTCCCTTAAGTAAAGCCATGTTGGTAGAGAGAGTTAGTAATAGCAAGCAGTAATAGCCAGCATGGTGCACCTGCCGTTTCTCAAACGGAAGGCTGCATCCTCCAGAAATCGCATTTGTAGGCTGCATACGTCATAAAGAAGATTCTATTTTCTAATATTAACAGTTCTGAATTTGATCCTAATTCTTAGTGAAGCGTAAAGTGCTGTAATATGCTTATGACTCGTGAATGTAATGCTCAGTTAACTGAAATAAACCAGGCTTGATGACGTATGCAGCCTGCAGATGCGACCTCCGAAGGATGTAGCCTTCCGTTTGAGAAACAGCCATTGTGCTGTGTCCTGTTTGGGAAATGTGCCATTTCATTTCAAATGTGCCCAGTCTAAAGTAAGTAAGTACGTTTTTTTTTTTTTTGTTTAATAGTGTATATTTGTGATGCGCGGATGGCGGTTTTATCCGCGGGCGCTGCGGATAATCCGCAGATCGGGTGGGTCGGGTAATAAAAAAATGCATTCTGATTATTTGCGGGTGGGTCGCGGGTGGATGAGATCAATAATGATATTAACTACATTAACTACATTTTCTAAAATATGAACCTGTTTTAAATACTTTTTTCAGGCAAACAATTTCATTTTTGTGTGTGTGTCTGTTTGTGTGTTCACCTATTTAAAAAGTTGTGACAGAAAAAAAAAGACGTTCCAGATAAAGTTTTAAGGGAGTTACGTCTGTGTTAATGCTATTGAGTAGGGTAATATGCAATGGTGTAGTGCAGCACCTGTGTATACACATTTCTTTATCAGCTGGCTTTGCGTATACCCACTTCTAAATCCCCTCTGATGCGCATCATTCAGTAGTGTCCTGCATTAGCCAAAATCATGACAGGCCACCATTTCTAATTCAAGTGTATGTGAATAAATGTTAATATTCGCTCAAAACACAGAGTAAAGACGGTAAGGACTGTGGCACCGGCTTACTTCAATAGTATGTTCCTGCACAACCGCATTTCTAGGACCCTGGTTTTTTTGTAAAAGTGCCACCTACCGAATTGGATCACCAAAGATGGACGACATGGACTGCAATCACACAGTGTGAGTAACTTTACCGTTTTTTTAAATTGAGTTTAATTTTATAACGTTAAAACGATGCAAAGTTTGCGTAGCCAAAGTGAGAATTGCTAAGAAATAATAACGAATTCCTACGAATTAATAATTTGTTTGCTAGTTTTATTGATTATTACAACGTTCTTAATTCGTGGCCATAATTTAATTAAACCTTGTTGATTTAACGACTATAATAAGTAAATCTAGCCAGCACATTCATTAAACTTAAAAAGATAATAAAAGCATGTTGATGTGAGATGTGTCAGATTTACCTGTAGCTTACT
>JAHKKF010529694.1:10724-33698 GCA_019740295.1 Labeo calbasu | reverse complement strand
ATTCTATTATCTATCATTCGTTCTATCATTCTATCGTTCTATTATCTATCTATATATTTATCTATCATTTGTTCTATCATTCTATCGCTATCATTCTATCATTTGTTCTATCATTCTGTCTATCATTCTATCGTTCTCTCTATCTATCGTTCTATCACTGTCTATCAAGAAGCTGCATTTATATCTACTGTAATTCACCTTTAGAGATGTTTGAGTTTAATGAGACACTGATGAATTTAAATGTTCATAATGCGTAATATTAATGAAAAATAAGCTTAATTTAAAATGTTATGTGTTACAAATGCTATCAAATACTATCTTCTTTCCTAGGTAAGGATGATTTTCATCTTTGTCACTTCAGGCCTGTTTTTTCCCTTTTGTATTTTTTAATCACACTAATCACACATCCTTTACTGAGACATCAGACAAACGTTCTGTCTCTCTCTCTTGCTTTTTGTCTGTGTCCCGCCTGTCTCTCTTTCTATTAATCTCTCTCTTCTTTGCCTATTTTGGCAGGCCTGTGCCAGGTATTTGTTGAAATTCCACACACCCCGCAGGGAGAGGTATGTTGCCCTTCTTCTCGTCTTGGCCCTGGTGCCTGTCTCTGTCCATCTTGTGTTCTCAAATATACAGCACATGCCTGGGACACGCTAAGCCCAGATCACCTCTCTAAATCCTGCAGACTTCACACAAGAGTTATAACCCATTTTAGACCAACTCAGCAGTGGCCTGAGAAAGGATTATCAGTCTAATGCCTCAACAGACATAATATGAACATGAAATGAAAAACCTGTCATTATTTACTGCCCCTCACGTTGTTCCAAACCAGTATGCTGTCATTTAGAACAGTTTAAAGCAACATAAAGTTCTTTCCCAGAAGAAGTTCATAGTGACCTTGGCTGCTACAAAAGATATTTTGAAAAACATTTCAACTGTGTTTGTTCATGAAATGAAACTCAGTGGGGTCCAAAGCAACACTGGACCTCACTGGCTTTTATTGTTTGGACAGTTGAATTGTTGAAGCAGGAGACCAATTCATTAAGCAAACGCTCTATAGACTGCTATGATGATCCAGTTCTCTAGTGGTCAACTTCACACATACTCTCCTTACTTCATTGATTAGATGTGTTTGAGTGTTGACCGTATCGGGTTTTCAGAGTTGGTGTTAAGTTGAAGTGTGTCTGCGGTGTGTGTGTTGGCGGGAGTGCGGTAGATGTGCAGATATGTGTGTGTTGGCCTCACGTAGATGTGTGTTGGCACGCGGTGCAACGCTGAATTTGGTGTCAGTAGCTCATGAGGAGACGGGGTTATAACTTTTGCTCTCTGTCTGTCTCTTTCTCTCACTCTATTACTCTTTCTTTCTCACTGGATGATAATTTACGCCGCTTGTTCCTTTACACTGGACCGCCTTCATCTTATGAGTCATCTTCATTTTACAGGAAAGAACATGTGTTCGCTGACCCGCTTGTGTGTTTTAAAGATCTAGAAAATCTAGAGCTCCTCAAGTTCAGATCACTTTTTAAATAACTGAAATAGACATAATAGGTTCAAAGTAAAAAAGAGTTAAGTCTTTCTTTTTTCTTTTATTTTTTGAACATTTTTAACTTTTATCAACTTTTCCCAGTTACAGTCTAATGCGATTTTGGTGTTTGCATGGACTACACATTTTGACCTTACTGGTTAAAATCTCTCATTTTTTGTGGTTTACACCAAAATTATATAAAAACGAAGGAAAACCAGTCACCATAATCAAAACTGTATGGTGCTCAAGTATCACTTTCCCAATTTTTTGTTTCCCTTCTTGGTTAAGCAAAAGTTCAAAGGTATAGTTTACCCAAAAATGAATATTCTGTCATCATTAATTCACCATCATGTCATCACAAACCTGCATGACTTTCAGGCTTCTACAAAAGAAAATATTCTAAAGAACTGTTCTTCCATACATTCTCATAAAAAAAGCTACAAAAGCTGCCAACAGAATGGTACCTTTTCAAAAGGTTTACTTTTGTACCTAAAGGGGCCATATTGGTACCTTTAAGTACCTGTACCACTTAGGCACATTTTTCGAAACAGACTTAAAGAGACAGTTCACCTAAAAATGAAAATTTTGTCATTAATTACTCATCCTCATGACGTTCCAAACCCGTAAGACCTTCGTTCATTTGTGGAACACAAATTAAGATATTTTTGATGAAATCCGAGAGCTTTCTGACCCTGCATAGACAGCAACACTACCACATTCAAGGCCCAGAAAAGTAGTCAGGACATCATTAAAATAGTCCATGTAACATCAGCAATTCAACCGTAATGTTATGAAGCTGTGTGTTAATTTTTGTAGAAATGTGTTACATGTCAACTGAAAATTCACCATTGCTTATACATTTTTACACACTCTGTTGACTTCCGCTAACACCACCACCACACATTCTTACAATTACTCTTCCTATTGGTCTTCCATGACAAGCTACTGTGAATTTTCAATTTACAGTAACACATTTCTATAGATAAATATACTGTACAACCATGACTGTATTTATACAGTACTGCTGTAGCCGCTGCTGTTTAGGGTTGTGATGTTCCTCTTTGTTCAAAAATGGGATGTTTGTACTGGGCAAACTCCATATGTGACCCTGGAACATAAAACCAGTCTTAAGTAGCACAGGTATATTTGTAGTAATGGCCAAAAATACATTGTATGGGTCAAAATGATCAATATTTCTTTTATGCCAAAAATCATTAGGACGTTAAATGAAGATCATGTTCCATGAAGATATTTTGTAAATTTCCTACTGTAAATACATCAAAACTTATTTTCTGATTAGTAATATGCATTGCCAAGAACTTCATTTGGACAACTTTAAAGGTGATTTTCTCAATATTTAGATTTTTGCACCCTCAGATTCCAGATTTTCAAATAGTTGTATCTCAGCCAAATACTGTCTTATTCTAACAAACCATACATTAATGGATAGCTCATTTATTTTCAAAAACTTGACCCTTTTGACTGTTTTTTTGGTCCATGGTCACATATCTAACGTTAAGTATATGAGTGACAGACCAACAAATTATGTTACCTTTTCTCAGAACATCTGAACAAATTATGTTAGTTTTGATTATTAATATGCATTGCTAAGAACTTCATTTGGACAACTTTAAAGGTGATTTTCTCAATATTTTGATTTTTTTGCAACCTCAGATTACAGTTTTTTAAATAGTTGTATCTCGGTCATATTCTGACATCATACAACAATGGAAAGCTTATTTATTTCATGATGTATAAATCTCAATTTCAAAAAATTGACCCTTATGACTGGTTTTGTGGTTCAGGGTCACATATACATGCTTCCATACTTGGTTGACTGTCAAGATTGAGATTCCTGTTTTATTACAATGGCAAGGGGCAGCAAATTTCCAGTAAATTTCTGGAAAATTTCCAAAAATCTGGAACATTTCCAGAAATTTTCCACCCCTTTGCAAGCCTATTGGCAAGCCATTTGCCAACTTACCAGACATTACAATCATTCCATGTCAGATATTTATGGAATATACACGCATGTCTGACATATTTTGATAACTAAATGGCTCATTTCGCATGAAGGCTCACATCATGAAAGAATGCTCAAAAGTTTTAAGAGTTTGACTCAACTGATCAACAAGCCATGTACATTCAGTTACTGTGCAAATTGTACACAATTGTTCTTACTCTGTTACACACGTGCCAAAACACACACAATCTGATGTGAACAAGACACTATTTGTTCACTCATTTGAGAAATGAGCCAAAGCGATTAAGAAAAACTGTAGTACTAGTGCCTTCTTTTTTTTTTTTTTACTGACAGTGTAGTGAATGTTAGTGGGGTCCGAAAGAAAACATTGGACCCCATTGACTTTCACTGTATGAACAAAAAAACTAACATTTTTCAAAACATCCCCTAGTACAAAAGTAACAGATTTAAAATGCATTTGTTTTATACTATAGTTCAAGTCTGTTAACATATTTACTGACATATTGCTTAAGACTTACTGATAAAAAAAATTGTAATTAAACTTGGAGTACTACTTGTGCAAAATGCACATTTCTTAGTATTAAGCCTAAAATACGTTTTAATGTCACAATTGATGAGGATTGTATGATCTTTAAATAATATCAGTCTTTAAATGCAAAATATTTAAAGTGTTCCTTAAATATACTTTTTAAATATATTAAATATCAAACATACTCCAGTATACTTTTAGTGGACTTCAGCACTACTTCTGCATAATTAAAGTGCAAAATTAGTTGTTTCAATTTAGCAGACATTAACCAGTTTAGTATACTAAAAGTACAATTGCAGAGTATTTTTATTAAGTGCATAATATGTAAATGTATTTACATACTGTAGTATACTTAGCATGAAATACGTGTATTTTAAATACACTGTAGTATATTTGTTTTTCACTAGGGTCTCCTTCTGTGTTTCAGAAAAAAAGTAAGTCATACAGGTTTGGAATGACATTAGTGTGCATAAATGATCGTTTTTTGGTGTACTATCCCTTTAAGAATCCATTCATGTGGTTCTAAAGGACAGCATACTTTAGTCTGATCAGAAATGCATGCAAGATGTCCACACCATGCATCATTTCAACTTTTGCATGACTAAGGAGGTGAAAATGTCTTTCCACTGAAACGTTTTCTGTCCATTAATGGTTATGTATTCCTGTATGGTCGTTAGGGAGCGATACCATATTTCAAGTGATTAAATGGTTTTCACTGCCTCAGCTGTGGTTTGGATTGTGACACGTATCAAAATTTCATCCAACATTTTTCACGCATGATTCAGTTCGGCCTCAAATAATGGGTTTAATAATATGTTCATTTGTCTTCTGAGTACCTGTATAACTTTAATCATTTTATGTACCTTTTCATGTTTGTTGTTGTAATTCTTAGAGTTCTCTAATAAATACTACCTGAAATGTTCCTTGCATGCTCCCAAACCCAAATAACTTTGATGGATGAGGGACATAAATATCGTTCTCTGACATTTACAAGTGTTTTTCCTATGGTATACTGACTGTATTGCTTTTGGCACTTGTAAATACTGCCCCAAAGCACCGACTTTTCACTCATAAAAGTGTTCCTTAAAAAGGGGGCTGAAGGTATCTAATCACAAGAGAGAAGTTAACAATAACACCACAAACATCAGACAGGGACAGATCAATTGTTTCCATCCAAGGCCATTCATAATAGCATGGGTCTTTATTAAAGACACCCTTCTTTCTCTTCTTTCAGCACAGCTTCTCCTCATCCCTCCCTTCATTTGCCTCAGACAACATAAGAGTGAGAGGAAAGGAGTGGACTGGCTGTGACTCAGAGATATTCTACACCATCCTAAAGTTTCTTTAAGTCTGTCCTCAGAGGAACACTAACATCTCGCTGGGCTTCTTGATTTATATCTTGTAAAGACACAATTTAATTAGGATATTCTAGAGTGGGATTTTCGTCACTGTCTCGCGCGGTTTTAAGTGTGGATATAGGTCGACGTATGGAACATGCCATCTCTGAATACTCAATTAAGGGTAAGACGATTTTCGGATTATAAAAACAACGATTAATGTACTGTATTAGCATATCAGTCAAATAAAATTCGTTCGTTTGTTGCTCAAAAATTAAACGGAAAAAAAAACCAGATATGTTTAATTATATATTGTTGTGTTTATTACACACTATTATTGTTTGAGAAAATTGTTTCAGAGTAGCAGTTACAATCTCAGTTCTATTGCCTGTTCTCACAAGCGACAACCAACAAGCTAGCTTTATACTGAAATGCGTAAATTCTGCAAATTAATAAATACAATGGAAGACTGGAAAGTGTTGTGACACATTTTGCTTTAACATCTTTGTTAGGTTTGTCATTTTGATATAATATCACCACGTTTGTCTGCTAAGTAATTTAGAAATGCACAACGAATTCAAGTACAAAGAGTGCTGTTGTTACAATCTTTCCCACTGTCGGTTTGTAATAAAAACACTGGCGTTTTATATGTTGTAATTACATTAATTTATTGTGCCTATCAAATTTTCTCGCTCAGAATAATTATTATCGCACCTCCACTCTCAATCCAATTAATTCAAACCAGCAAATAAACTAAATAAATAAAGAAAGAACTACATAAAACATGGAAACAAATAAAGAGACAGATAAAACATGCTAACGTGACAAACAGTGCCCGTTTGTGTCAAGTGGCCTACAAAGTCCTTTTATGTTCAGTTTATTTCTATAGGTACAGTATAGAAGTATGGAAAGTGTTACAATTCTCCCCGTGGTCAGCCGTGATATTTCTATTTTTAAGCTATATAAACTAAACTCTGTATCTCTGCATCACAGTTTTGTCGTTTAAAATTCATTAGCATGACATGACATACCTCAAAATACTTTTTCTCCCTGTAGATCGTTTATGCTTACACGCTATGCACACTTCTGCTGTCACATCATGAATGATAGTGATTTCACCCCCGCAGCTCATTTTTACTAACTGATGGTGTTACAGTTCATTACGTGTTGCAGCATTCCGATTTTCCTTACTACATAATTCAGTGCACACATGCCGCGTTCGACATTTTTATATTATGACAACAATAAATTACTTAAACTAAAATTAATATGCTCGGACTCAAATAGCACTGTTAACTTTCAGTTTCTAAAATTTAAAATGTATTAAGACATTTTTCTACTGCGTATTTCATGATTACAACGTACTTGTATTGAATATATGAATAAAATTAACTCTAGCAAATCTGTGTCAGACTATTACGACAGGTGTTATTTAAAGCCCCCTGGTAAATGGGTGCTGGACGCAGCAGGGTAGCCTACTGTGCCTGTGCCAGTGCGTCACTTCAACAGCAGCTCGTAACCCGTCTCTCTCAGGGTCACCATGTGCCACCTACATTCTTTCCCGTAAGTGACCGCGTGCGCCCCCCGGCAGGGCTTTGATCTTCACACCCGTCATAATGATGAAGAATAGAATTCCTAAAGAGAAGAGCCTTACCTCTTTATGTCGCCGGTTGCGTTACAATTAAAGACTTTATATTCAAAGTACAGTCAAGGGTTTTGCATTATCTCATTGGTTTTTAACGAAAATAGCGGACGTTACACGTCGTGCTGCTGGGATAATTGAACAATAAATTTAATATCAATAATTGTATTATTATTATTATTAAAAACAATAATATTAATACAAAACAATTACTATAATTTAAAAATAATAATAGTCCATATGTGTTTTTATTATTTGTGTATTTGTGTGTTGTGTATTACCAAAAAAAATAAATAAATAAAAAAGAAGCGTCGAGCAGTATGCAAATTAGTTATTTTATATGGGCCGCCTTTTTTATGTAATTTCTGTCAGTATTTGTTTTAGCCTAATGAGTTCAGACTCTTGAATACTTTTTACAAAAAAACAGACTATAAAAGTTCTTGTAATTATACTGGCAGTAAATCTATACGATAAATGATATAATGATAGTTCTGACGTTTTCCGTCTGATAAACTAGCCTACTGAATGAAAAGCGTTTGAGAAGCGTACTGTTGCTACTTTTACGTCCTCAAGCCAACACGATTTGCGTTCAAACGACTTTTCGTTTCGCCCTTACGAAAATTAACCTTGGTTTTACTACAAATAAAACCAGAAAAACATGGTTAGTATAGTTAAACCATGGTAAACACAACTTAACCGTGGTTTTGCTACACTAACCATAGTTTAACCATGGTATTTGTAGTAAAACTGGTTATACAAACGCCAAAAACTATGGTTTCTACACTTTTACTATAATAAAACCATGTTTAATTTTCATAAGGGTGCTGTCTTACACTAAAACGTTGCTTAAAACACTGCTAAAAGATATATTTTCTCAAACCTGTCAGACTATGTCAGACCTAAACTATGACATCACAGCTAACACATCACAAAAATTGTAATGGTTTTACTGGTCATAATGGGAATTGTATTGGTTTTAATGGAAACTGTAATGGTCTCTGTGGGTTTCTACTGGTAATTGGTCATCTTCTATTGGTGGCTTCTTAAAACCACTAAATCCTAATGGAATATGTCCCAAAACACACAACAGGAAACCATTTTTAATGGTTTTAATGGTTAAAAGTTGGTTTGTAATGGTATTTGTAGGGGAAACCATTAGAATTTCTGTGATGGTTTCTACCGTTTAAGTAGTAATAGTTTAAATGAAAAAGATGTTGACAAGTTTATAATATCATTTCTTTTTCTCTTTTTGTTCTCTCTTCTATCTCACCCATTAAAGCAATCCACTCACAGCTCCCCCCTTCTAATTTGGACTCCCTGATAACCCGGGCACAGTACTAGTTACTCTAAAACACTCTGAAGTTACCATCTGCCTCCTTCTTTCAACGGACGGAAACTCATCTTGGGACTCTTGCTGTCCAGGACAAATGGACGTCTCTGGCTCGACTTCCCTTTCCTCTTCCCCTTCCCCTTCATACACCTTTCCCTTTCTCACTAACCTCTCCCTTCCCTCATCCTCTCCCTCTCTCTCCCCATCCCCAAGCGTAGCCTCCACAGCTCTCTTCTGCTTTTTCCTATCCCTCCTGTCTCTGCTGGGCATTCTGGGTAACCTGTACACCCTTGGGCTTCTCATTCGCCGCCGCAGGATGTCAAGAAGACGGCGTACCGCTTCCACCTGTTGTTACTCCTGCCTCGGCACCTCCTCCCCTTCTTTCTCTCCCTCCTCCTCTCCCACCTCGTCGTCCTCCTCTTCGTCCCTTCACCTGCAGGTTCTGAGTCTGGCTTTGGCAGACCTGGTGTACCTCTCCACTGCCCCTTTCATTGTGTACGACAGCTTGGCATCCGACTGGGCCTTTGGTGAACTAGGCTGTCGGCTTCTACTCAGTCTGGATTTGCTGACCATGCACGCAAGCATCTTCACGCTCACTGCTATGAGTATGGATCGGTATCGAGCTGTGGCTGATCCGTTGGCGGCCTCGTCCACTCCTTCCTCTGGACTCCTGAGAGTCGCTTTGGCGTGGGGTTTTGCCGTGGCTCTCAGTTTGCCCATGATGATCACGTTGCACCTGGAAGACGGAGAGAACCAGGAAGGCAAGTTGTGCGTTCCTGCCTGGGACGAACAGAGTTCGAAAGCCTACCTCAGTGTACTCTTCTGCACCAGCATCCTAGGCCCAGGACTGGCCATCGGAGCTTTGTATGCAGCCTTAGGGAGACTCTACTGGGTATCTCAGACGCAGCCAGCTTGGGCCGGAGGGGGCAACGCCTACCCACCCCGTGCACCTCGCCCCAAAGTCCTGCTTCTCATCCTGGGGATTGTGCTGACATTCTGGGCTTGTTTCCTTCCGTTCTGGATCTGGCAGCTTCTACCACTGTATAGGCCTGAGGTTCTGCGCGTGGTGCCCGTGGGCACACAGGTGACCATTAATCGCATCCTCACAGGGTTGACTTATGGGAACTCGTGTGTGAATCCGTTCTTCTACACACTGCTGACAGGAAAGCGCAGGCGGACCAGCAGGAAGACGATAAGTGCGGCTGCCCCACTTTGCCACAAGGGCAGCTCTGAACAACAATAGTGTAGCCCATGACCAAAAAGACATAGCCATGTTTATTAAACAAATTACTAATTTTGGTGCTCAAGGGCTTAAAGATTATAGCTTTATACATGTGCTGTGCAAATAGCAATACTCCAAAGCAATAATGATGTATGTTCTCTGCTCTGCATTGCGCATTAAGGTCCCTGCAATGCAAAATGAAATACTAAGGGGTAAATACTTATGAAAGTGAAAGAGAGTTCATCACCTTTGAAATGGAAACCAAAAATTCTGGTCAATCTGCTGTTAAATATTAGTGGACTCAAACGTGTGAAACATCTGTTTTATGGGGTAACTTGAAAGGGACAAACAAGCTTCGTCAGGACGAATTGCCCCAGGATAGTCTAACAACAGGTGTGAACCATTTAACTACCAAATTGGTTTATTAGTCTAAGTGCAAAGGAGAAATTACATAGCATCGATTTGGCTCAAAGCTAAAGGACGTGTCAGAGTTTGCTCTTTTGAGGAGGATAAATCACTTCTGTCATGAAGCCAAGACACACAGTCTCTCATTCTCCAATAGGACATTATGTTCTCCATGAGGTACTTCATTATACTAAAAAACTCAACAGATCTGTTATAGTCCTGACTTTATGTATTTATTGGCACCTTATATGAATAATTTGTCGTTTTTTTATTCTACCTGATTTTTTGTTACAAATTAATTGAATTATGCAATTTTTCAATGCTGCGTTTTTAAAACTACATCATTTCCTATTTATGCATGCAAGAAAAGTTAATTCAAATGTTGCTATATTCAAAAACTGCTTCAAACGTTGACTTCATATTTTTAAAAAGTTTTTTTAAGCCTATCTGTATTATATTTGTTACGTTTTACTGTTAAATAATGCATTGCTTTGCACAGGAGAGCTTGCCTGAAAGAATCTATAAATGAAATCTGGTGCTTATCATAATATACAATAAAAATATTCTATGTAAGAACAGCAGCAGAATGGTTTATGATCTAAGTGAGTCCTCTGGGAAGCTTTAGAAGACTTCCTGACCTGAAGAACCTCACTGTCTAAATGATACTGCAGAAACGTAACACTGCTCTTATTACAATAGCAGATGAGTGAGTTTTTCATTGAACAGACAAGGAATTAATAAGAAATGAAGATAAAAACACAGAAAAGACCAAGAGAGCGGGAGATCGAGACTCCAAATGAAATAAAATGAAATATGGTTTTCATTCAGGAAGTATTTATTTATGTGTCTGCATTGGCGCGAACTATGCTTTTGCTAGCATTCAGTTTTTTGTGGGTCTCGCATGGGGTGTGTGTGTATTGCACTGCAGTGCTTGGATGGGACTGTGTTTTCATTGGATAATATGAGCCTTATTGAGTCTGTATCAGCTTTTTGCACTTTCTCAAACTGACCCACAAATGTGTGTGTGCCATGACCTTCATGCTAAGTTAGCAAACTTTGTAATGCTGTTTGTGACTTATTGACATCAACTGCAGACTACCCAGAAGGAACCTTTGTATTTTTCAACATGTACTTTTCACGCGTGTTGTTGAATGGCAGCATCGTACTGGTTTGTGGTCGCCTGCTGCTCTGTGACGCACATGAACAAATATTGTTTGACAGAGAGGAGAAAAGATAGTAGACGTTTGTATATGTGTGTCACGGGGGTGTCTTTAGCTCCTTGGGGACCTGTTTGGGCCTTGGCAGTTATAGTAATTTTTTTAAGGATTAAACATGATAAAAGGACATAAAATCCATATTTCACAAATAAATGCTGTATGTGGTACACCTTGAGTTTGATAATCTGGATGCATAATCTATTATAAAACACCTACCATGTTGAAAAAAACAGCATATGCTGATTAGGTATGTTTTGAAGCATGGTAGCTAGCTAGCTGTTCCTGAGCAGGAGCTAGTTGCTTAGTACCAGCTCAGAGCCAGCTTAACCCAGCTCAAACCAGTTGCCATGCGGCAAAACATACCTAACCAGCATATGCTGTTTTTCAACAGTGATAATCTGCTGTTAAACATACTTTTTATGCTCAGGCTCATAATTTCACTGCTCTACATTATAAAATGCTCTTTGCTTGGTCTAACACATCCATCCAGTTTGTATGTAGTTTGGAAAAACGCCATCTAACATGGGACTCCATGAGGACCTGATGTGTGCACCTCCCTACTTTTTTCATTTTCCTTGGGCATGTGTTTCCATTTACCTGAGGAACATCAGAGCGCGTTGAAGGAGTAATATGTGTATGTTTCTACCTCATGGTGTGACCGTTGAAAGTTATAAATGATTTTCCCTTGCATGACATTATGGTTGCCGCAACAGCCTTAGTTTGTCTCGCTCATCCACACAGCACCTGTGAAAAACAGGTTTAAAGTGCATTTTTTATAGTTATTTTATATTAAATGATAGTTTACCATTTACTCACGCCATGGTGTTGCAGCCATGTATTATTTACTGTGCGTTTTAAAAGGGACATCAGATGCAAAATTTACTTTTACATGGTGTTTGCATATACAGTCGAAGTCAAAAGTTTACACACACCTTGCAGAATCTGCAAAATGTTAATTATTTTAGCAAAATAAGAGAGAGCATACAAAATGCATGTTATTTTGTATTTAGTACTGACCTGAATAAGATTTTTCAAATAAAAGATATTTACATAAAATCCACAAGAGAAAATAATAGTTGAATGTATAAAAAAATCAACCCCATTCAAAAGTTTACATACACTTGTTTCTTAATACTGTTACTGTTTTTTTTTATCTGTTTTCCATTTAGTAATAGTTGTTCATGAGTCCCTTGTTTGTCCTGTATTTGTTTGTCCTTGTCCAATGACTGTATAATTTAGAGATCCATCTTTTCACACTGAGGACAACTGAGGGACTCTTATGCAACTATTACAAAAGGTTCAAACACGCAGATGCTCCAGAAGGAAACACAATGCGGGGGGTGAAAACTTTTGAACAGAATGAAGATGTGGACATTTTTCTTATTTTGCCTAAATATCATATATTTTTTTATTTAGTACTTGCTTTCAGAAGCTACAGAAGATACTTGTATGTTTCCCAGAAGACAAAATAAAATACATTTACCCTGTTCTTCAAATTCAAAACGTTTTGAAGTTTTCATTAGCAGTGTGTGATCACAACCACCCTACAATGATAAAAATCCATTTACTCTTTTTTTATAATCCCCAGAAAACCTAAACAGTCTCAATTATGAAGTTATTTTGATTTTCTGAGCAGTATGATGTCATGTATTACCTCCCTCTGAGCTAGTTGTACCCTGTCCGCCATTTTCTCCACACTCAAGCAGCTGTAGCGACAACAATGTCTTGCAAGCAATGCAGGTTTTTTGTAGATTGATGTAAAAGTGAACATAAGAGCCTTCATTTTCTCCTGAGGATGCAGTGGGTTTTTTGGGCGCCACCGAATACACAAAAAAACGGAAGCGAAGGGGAGGAGTGAGAAGTAGCTCATTATCATTTTAAAAGACATGCACTGAAACAGGTCGTTGTGAACAGAGCTGTTTCTGACAAGGTAAATCAGTGTTGTTTTACACAACCATTGAGGAATTTTAACAAAAGTATGTTGCAGACATTTCATGAAGACCCTAAAGAATCATACCAACTTATGGAAAATGGGCATCCGATGTCCCCTTTAAGCAGTATGTCTGAGCTTCTGTCTTCCAAACAAGTAAAATGGAGTGATTTATACTGTCAAGTTCCCAAAAAAGTTGGATAAATATAGCTCTTATGACTAAGTCACTATATATAAAGTTCACTAAAGCCATATGGTATGTCAGTGATCAAAAATGGGGAAGATTAAAAGGGGATAATGGCATAAATTTGGATCCGTTTTTCACACAAAGTTACCGTATGGCTTGAAATATGGCGCGTTAATCATATGGACAAGTCCTGTGATATTATATTGCTTTTTGGAGCTTGGCAGTATAAATCAATCTTTTGTTGTAAGGAAAAGAGAGGTTTGAACATTTTGCCAAACATAACATTTTGTGTTCCACAAAAGAAAGGAAATAATATGGGGTCAGAATGACTCAAGGAAAGGTGAGTGAATTATCAAAAATGTTAATTCACGAAATTTAGGCTCCTTATGCTCATCCACGTTCTACAATATAGGCAGCACTGCTGACAGACTTATGTAACATGAAGAAGTCTTCTAGAGAATGTTCTAAGCCTCATAGTTTAATGACAGTATTCAAGTTCAGCTGGGGGAGTCAGTCTGGGGACCCTCTCTCCGTTGTTCTCTCTCAAGAGGGTCTGAATGATTGAGCGTGTGATAAACTTCAAACATATGCTGGTATCCAGCGAACCCAAACAGTGGAAAATATTGCCATGAGGGAGGGCAGCAAATCCATAAGCTGTCAGTTTATATTGGTAGTCACCAAGAGTTGGTATAGTTGAGGTTTCCAACAATAACCACTGCGACTGTGTCAGAGAGAAACCTTTCATTTTGAAGGAGGCAGCAGAAAGACAGACCTCAGAGGTACGTATGGGGGAAACAGTTTTCAGGGTTTTTTTCTTCACTGCATCGTTTTGTGTTACCTGTGTGCTTCATAAATCCAACACATGTTCCTGTTCCTGGAATCCTGAGTGTCTTTCCATCCTCACACGCTCCTCCTTTTCCCTTGCCTGTGCTGCAGTGTTTGTGGCAGGGGCAGGTGCCCCTCCCTTGGGCAGTCAGCTCAGGAAAGTCTCCTGCTGGGCAGACGAGACTAGGCCGAACTTTAGGCCAAGCTCCCGCTGAGAGCGAATAAGAGGCTCCCTTTCTCTAAGACACACATACACAGAACCAAATTCAAAATTCCCATCTGGTTTTTCTCTCTCTCTCTCTTTCTTTGTATGCCCATTGCTCTTTCTTACCCCTTTTTCCCTCTTCATGAGCAGTTAAAGGATATACAATTGCCCCAAAATACATGCTTGTCATTGCAAACAAAATATCAAATCAAAAGGGGGGGGGAAATAGCACAGAAAGTGATATGAAACACAAGTTAAAACACTTCTAAATTATACAAATGCTATGAATCAGTGCTTCGAGCCAAACAAGTCACCTGATTTTAGTAAATAAGGCTTCCTTCAGCTGACCAGTGAACTCATCCCTGAACAAAACAGTAGAAACCATCACAGAAATTCTAACAAAGCGTTATTACAATCATCATCAATCAGCTATATTGGCGGCACTTAACATAAAAAATGCCATTGAACCGCATGCAACTCATCAACTATTGTCATGTGCTGGGCTGTACTAATCGGTCAGACTGGGAAAAACATTTGGAGTACTCAAATCATGGAGAAGAGTGCAAAAAAACATTTGAGGAACAAAAGGCGTTTGTGGTTGGCCAAACTGAACCAAGAATCTCAGGGCAAGAATCTTGAAAAAATGTGTGTTTGTTCTCATCATTTCCAGTCTAGTAGGTGAAATACAGGCTAATATCTTACTGCTCAACTTTTCATTTTCCGTCAGTCTTAGTACACGATGTAACTACAGAAGAGTCACGTTTTAAATAAGAAAAATATCATCATTATATATGGTAATTTTTGAGCGAGTTGCTATTGGTCTAATCTGATTCAATGATCTATGCTAAGCTATGCTAAAAGCGCTACCGCTGGACCTGAAGACCGGCTGAATGGATTCGAAAACGGTAAAATTCAGCCGTTTAACTCTAAGGGAGTTGAACAATGAGCCTATTTTCAAAAAAAGTGGAGTGTTCCTTTAAGTCACTTTTTTAATTGAAGCTGATAAAAAGTGGTAGAACATGTTATTAAACACATTTGACTGAGTTTTTGTTAGCTACATTTACAAGGCTTTAAAAAGCAACTGGTTTGATTCCAAATGCGTTTTTCTAGTTAAATGTTTTACAAAAAATGAAAAAACGTTTGTGAGGTATTAATTTATAAAATAATACAATGTTATATTAAAAATTCATACTCACTCTAGTGCGATGTGGACAAGATGGCTAGCCACAACCAATTTGCCAATGAACGCAAAAATGGGGCGTGGCGTAACACAATACACCCAATCAGAACAGTCCTCTCTGTTTGCACGATCTGGTGTGCTGCAGTTAAAACAGCCTAAAAGCACGTACCTGATAACGTAATTCTTGTGTGAAAAAATACGTTCCGAGAAAAGGTAACATAATTTGTTGGTCTGTCACTCATACACTTAACGTATGTGACCCTGGACCACAAAACCAGTCAAGGATATATATATATATATATATATATATATATATTAAATAAATGAGCTATCCACTGATGTATGGTTTGTTAGGATAGGACAATATTTGGCTGAGATACAACTATTTGAAATCTGGAATTTGAGGGTGCAAAAATCTAAATATTGAGAAAATATATATTCATGGTAGGAAATTTACAAAATATCTTCATGGAAGATGATCTTTACTTAATATTCTAATGATTTTTGGCATAAAAGAAAAATCGATCATTTTTACATATAATGTATTTTTGGCTATTGTTACAAATACATCTGTGCTACTTATGACTGGTTTTGTGGTCCATATGGCTCAAGGGTCCAAATCAACCCAATTTAATGAGAAAGCAGTATTTTATGAGTGGACAGTTTCATATGAATTTGTACAATGTGGTTTGTAACACAACATTATGTTTAGAAAAGTAAGTAAGGTCCACCTTTAAACCTAACCATCGGTGTAGCATAAGCAGACTGTACAAAAACATAAGAATAGGATGGAGAAAATTCTAATGAATTAGACAAAGAGTAAAATGGTTACATAGTGCCATGAGACTGTGTTGGTCCAAATACTTTTGAGGCCACTGGTCAAGTTTTTGTGCATTATAAAAACTTAAAATCAATTTTTGTAACGTTTATTTGAGACAGCTTACTTGCTTTACTCTTGAAGCAAGAAACAACCCACAAAGATTGCTCAAGGGTGCTGATCGCCGGCTTTATTACCGTAACTTATGTTCACACACATACACCAGAACGTTTATGTCAGCACGTTGCAAATCTTGCAGATGTGACTGAAAACCTGTCTAACACTGCCAGCAAACAGAAGAGGCCAGCAATACAAGTGTCTCTTTGTAAACCGTGGAGCTGTGGTGCCATAAAGCACCCGTCTCCTGCCTCAATCCCTGTCTTCACACATCCATGTCAGCCGCCAAGATCAGGCGAGACCCTGGCTTGCCTACTTTGGAGGCCGAAGGTTATATAAATGAACATCAGAGCCACTGTTCACACTCTGGTTCTGACCAGCGAAACTGTTAAAATGCCATGTCTGCACCTCTCGCAATCCCTTACTCGTTTTCAACTAATTGCTCTGTTCTTACACCTGGAACTCCACACCTCAAATGCATACATTAGGGGCCCGAAGTCTGAGACTGCTAATGTAAATACTTCTATTTTGCATTTTTTTTCCTAATTTAATACACTGAGCTTTTACTACAAATCAGCATATCAATTAATGCAAGTTCAAAATGTACATACATTTCAAAACTGATGAACACCTTTTTCAGCATGATTTGAGAATGATCCAGTGAAAGCAAGAACATGACCTTCAGTGCAAATAAGGTCACAAGGTTAAAACAACACAGTATTTGCTTACTTTTGATCAAGAAAGAAGAAAGAAGTCTTTCATTTCATGTCGTTATTTTACACTTCTCAACTTTGCTTAATTCTAGGCTTTAATGACAAAAATTCTCAATTTTCAATATCACACTTCACTTACGGACACTGTAAATAATACTGATCAGTTGAATAACAGTATTGCTTGGGCTTGTGTAGAGATCTTGCACCTCCTTGTGGTCTGATGTAACTAACAGCACCTGAAAATCAATCATTATTTGTTTTATCCTTTCAGTCTGCCTAAATTGATTTCACCATAAAATTAAAGTTTCAAAATGAAATTGCACAAAAAAGCAAGAAGGAAAATGTACAGATTTACCAGCAACATCTTCAGTCTAAATATAAATACTTAAGAATGGCATAGTCTTCAACATGGATTGTATTGTAGAATAGCAATCTTGTCAAAATGTAATAATAATAATATTAATAAAAATAAAAGGCTGATGTTTTAACATTCAACTGTTGCTTTTAGTTTAAATATGAGTTCTTTTAATCATGTTCTTACTGAATGTTGTCTCAAACTGCCCCCCTTCTCTGGTTATCAATTAAGTCATTCACATTGGCACACTAATGTTAAATTCATGTAACAGTGTTACAGATTACTTGCCATTTCCACAGTAAAGATCAGTTTCTTCTTTCAGTTTGTTGAGAGGAAAGTGGAACTGGGTGACTAGTGTCTACACCCACAGACATCTCAGAAACCTGCTGCATGCTGCCGCACAAAAATCTGTCTCGTTTTTCTGCTTCACAGTGACCGCACTGAGGGAGGGTGAATCTGGGGGTGGACACAGTTATGAATGCTCTCAAAAGAGAATTATGTTAAGTGTGTCTTTACAGTTCATTGATAAAACAATCATATACAACATGTAACCCATCAGCTTAACCAGTAAGGATCTTTTGGAACAGTGTTTTGACAAATAGCAGGTGCTGGTTACAGAAATGTAAATTCAGCCACACAGAACAATATGTACTTGACATTTCCATCAAAAAGATCATCATCTTCTTGCAGTTTCTCAGGAGTAAGTGAAACTGGGTTCCAAGGACCGAAAGCCCCAGATGACTTTTGCTGCTCATTTCTAGAATAAAAAATCTGGAGAAAAAAAAAAAAAAAAAAAAAAGTGTACAGCACAAATGGCTGCTAATACATGCTCTCTAAAGAAACTGTTAATAGTTACATATAAGCACAATACAAAATTGGATGAAACACTGTAATTGCAAGTGATTTGTTCCATTGACTTCTGTAGATATAACCATTTTTGTTTTCTAAAAAAGTACACAGTACCCAAAATGTACATTATATCATATAAACAAATTTTATATCATAAAAACAAATATAGTACTGACAGTTTAACTGAGAGTTCAGCATAAACAAGCGTTATGCATAAATATTAAATATTAAGTTATCCAAAATATTAAATTCAGTCACTATTTATTCATCTTAAAATCATTCCAAACATGACTTTCTGTTTAACAGAATGCTCACGTTTTGCTGATAAAATGCACAAAAAGTAGTCTAGATAAAACAAATGTAAGATTTAAAATTACTTGATGTATTATCATTTATATATTGTATCAAACTGACCTCACATATTAAGAGTTCATTTACAAAAACAGATAACTTTTTTTATTTTTAACAATTTTTAAAAATCATGTTTTTTCATTGTGCATTCCAACTAATCTCAATCAAACTGCGGTTGGGTTATTTTGATTAAGTAAAATAACTAAAAAAAAAAAAAAAAAAAAATACAGATTAGTAAGACAATAAAAACGTGATAGCATCAATTTTTATTTATTTATTTTTTTTTTTTCATTTTAAAAATGGAGTTATCTTTTTTTGCAAACAAACTGGATGAAGCTTCAATGACCTGAATGGGAAATAATCATTATATAACCTATTAAATGGAAAGGTTAATCATTATTATATTTACAGGAACATCACTTATTATATTTATAGGAAATATAAAATATTAGTATTGTTTTATATCATTTGATATAGTTTTGATTATTACTGTAATATTGTTTAATCCAAAATAATAACCAGACCACGAATTTACAATAAACCCACTTTTACTATAAGTTTAGTACAGACATTAAGCATAGCCAATTCACTTTAAAAACAAAAAAACAAAAAACAAAACAAAATAGTCTACGCTGTTAAGAAAGTGTAACTTTATACGATAGAAGTGATGTGACAGAATTAATTAATTTATCAGGTCTGCGACAGTATAAAAGATCCAGTCAATAAGCATTGCCTTACTGAAAACCTTTGTTTAGGCTTATTGGGATACTTATTTAGGGTATTATTGTTGATATTAACGTATTCCCAAAAAGCCACGATAAAATAAAATAAAATAAAATAAAATAAAATAAAATAAAATAAAATAAAATAAAATAAAATAAATGTCGATCTCTTGTCGCCACCTATGGGAAGTCTGACTTAATGAAATCCGCAAATCGATTCTTTCCAAAGTCCCTAGTCTTTGATTCTTTCGAAACCACATTGCTCTTTATCTCATTACAGTCGTATCAGTAGACTTGTTTAATTCCACGTGTCTCAGTTTTATGCAGCAATAATTGGCTTATTTAGTTCTCAGTTGTTGATTTGTGAACTTGCTCGGATCGTTTGATTCGTTATCGATTCGTTCATATCGGTTCAAACGATTCATTTAGAAGATCCGAGTTATAAGATCCAGTTGTTCGCAATCGGACGTCACTACACAAAGATGAGATTTTATTTTATTTTACTTTATTTTTTTATTAAGGGTCTGAATTTTTGGTTTACATTTAGCTAAAATACTGTTCAGTTGTAATTAAAATTAAAATATTACCCAGTAGCAATATTAGCATTAAAATAGCCTGAGTATGCTTTATTTACTTAGAAGGACACAACACTAAACCTGCAAGACAATACTAACCGAGATAGACAACTGAATAAACTTTGGTGGCTTTCCTCATTCTTAAAACTGAACAGTTTGCATTATTACCAGTATATTTCTCGCTTTTACACAAGTTGTTTACAGAAGATACCGCAATTAAACGATTTTGATCGATCTGTGGACTAGTAAGTGAATTTTCAGTAGCAGGTCGCTAAATATTGGTAAGACGACATCATATTCAAAATAAAACTAATATTACTATCATTAAAGCCCCGCGGAGAGCTAAAACTAATGTAATGGCTGCCATGTTGTTGGGGATTTTAGGTAACGTTAAATCTCATGGATCAGTCCTTGATTCAGCCTGAAAAAAGTAAGTTGCCGCTTTTCTCGTGGTTTTCAAAGTCGTAATGTTTGATCGATTAACTTTGCTTATTGTTTTTATTGATCCAGTGGAACTGGTGGTTGTCACTCATGTTGTGGATGCCATCACATTTTGGGCTCAGGTAAGCTAAATAGTGTTTACAAAGTGACATGACATGACAAGACAAAGAGAGGTGAACTTTACATCTTTTTGATGTCTGATTGCATTGATTAAGCTGATATTGTTCGTTTATTGAGGTAAAAATGTAAATTGCTTCAACATTTCTTTCAGAGCTAATGTGTTTTACTAGTATAGTTATCAACTGTAATATGTAGTGTTTTTAAATGTATGTTTTTTGTTCCATCAGAATGTGACAGACAAAATAAATGAGAAGATAAATGTTATGCTGACAGAAAAATGCCCCAGTGCACCTATACTCATGGGAAGGCCAAGTTCACACAAGGCAAGTCAAATAAGGTCAAATAGGAAAGGTCAAAAAGGTTAGATCTGACTCTTTTCATTTTCTGTTTAGGTCTATGGGGCACGATATTCAGAGGACAAGTGCTGGTACAGGTGTACAGTGCAACAGCAAACAGAAGACAAGGTAAAAAGTTGTAAAAAGCAAGAACGACCCGCCATCCTCACCAGACTATTGCTTCCAACAGTCCCCAATGTGGTTAGGTGTGGCTGGGGCTTAGGGTGGGCTTCAGTGATAGGGACTAATCAGATAGCAGCCTCAACAAAGTAAGCAAGAGAGTGCAACAGTGGAGTTCTTTCTGAAAGTAAAATGCCATTGTGTGCCATGCTTTAGCATTTTTAAATTGATCTTGTCTTTGTCTTTTTGTCTGATTTTTCAAACTTTTTTGCTTCAAATCAAAGTTTGCTATGTTGAGACTCACCTCGTAGCTTGTTATTTTGCTGCTTATATCTCATAAGAAAGACTTTAAATATCCCTATGTGAAAAATGAAGGTGAAAAATACTTCCAGAATGAAGGCCGCTAAATAAGTGGGTGCTAATATTGTAGCCTATAATCAGAAGTGGGTCAAAATGATTTGTTTTATTGGATGATATGACAGTGGCTTTGGAATTTAATGAGAAATTGGTGTAAATGCAGCATTACAGAAAAAAATACCCCGTTCAGCAGCAGTCACCATGATTAATTATATTTGTCAAAAGTGGTTTTCATTTCTTGAGGTGTAATTTTTATTACAGTGAACTTTAAGTGCTACTAAGTGACAACTTTATAAATAATTGACAAAATGCAGAGATGTTTTAACATGAATGTGTTTCTCACAGCTATCACGTATCAGGTTTTGCTTTGTCTTTTTTCTCAGTTCTATATTTTGTACATTGACTATGGAAATACAGAGATTGTCAGTCGGTCTGATTTAGTTGAACTCCCAGAAGAACTGCAGACAACAGGGCTTGCCAAAAAGTACAAGTTCTGGGGCTTTCATGTGTCAAGCGAGCAAGATTCCCCACTTTTTTCACAGGTATCTGATAAAACTGGACCTTTCATATATAAATATAATATATATTTGTTTACCATGAAATGTTTTGCTTTGACTCTTATACACTAGGGGAAGTCCTTCCTACAGAATATGATTCATGGAAAAAAGCTGCGTGTCCATAAAAAGTCGGTTTGCTTTGATGGAACCATTCTGGTTGAAGCCTTCCAGGGGAATCTTGACATTGGTGAGGAGCTGCTGAAGTTTAAGTTCGCCAAAGTCAGTCTCCCAGGCAACAGGGAGAACTCCATTCCGTCAGTAAACCTGCAGGAGCATGCAGGACTGTGGCCCAACAGAACGCCCCCGAGAGAGTTGGACACACTTGGCTCTCCACTGGGATGCATGCCCAAATTGCGACCAATATTCTCAGACTTGAAGCCTCAAATTGTTAAGTAAGTTCTGCGACACCGAAACAATATTAGAAGCATTTACCCCTCACTGTGGGATAGTCGACCCAAATATGAAAATTCTGTCATTATTTACTCACCCTCATGTTGTTTCAAACCTGTATGCATTTCTGTTTTATGTAGAACACAAAGGAAGATATTTTGAAGAATGTTGGAAACTTTTTTGGCCATACAATGTACACTACCAGTCAAATGTTTTTGAACAGTAAGATTTATAATGTTTTTTTAAAGAATTCTCTTCTGCTTCCAAGCCTGCAATTTATTGATTCAAAATACAGCAAAAACAGTGATATGAAATATTTTTAATATCTAAAATAATAATATATCTATTTAAATATTGTGTATGTGTGTGTGTGTATATATATATATATATATATATATATATATATATATATATATATATATATATATATAAAATATAATATTCATTTTCAGCATCATTACATCACTTTTCAGTGTCACATGATTCTTCATAAATCATTATAATATGCTGATTTTCTGTTGTTCTTGTTATTATTATTATTATCAGAATGAATATTTAAAACAGTGGAGTACATTTTTCAGGATTCTTTGATGAATAGAATAGCAATTATCTGAAATAAAAAGCATTTGTAATATTATAC
>JAHKKF010529694.1:0-10674 GCA_019740295.1 Labeo calbasu | reverse complement strand
TGTGTATATATATATATATATATATATATATATATATATATATATATATATATATATATATATATATAAAATATAATATTCATTTTCAGCATCATTACATCACTTTTCAGTGTCACATGATTCTTCATAAATCATTATAATATGCTGATTTTCTGTTGTTCTTGTTATTATTATTATTTTCAGAATGAATATTTAAAACAGTGGAGTACATTTTTCAGGATTCTTTGATGAATAGAATAGCATTTATCTGAAATAAAAAGCATTTGTAATATTATACACTATACCATTCAAAACCTTGGAGTGAGTATAATTTTTTGGGGAAAATAAATTATAGGAATTAATATTTTTATTTAGTAAGGATGCTTTAAATTGAGCAAAAGACATTTAATAAAGACATTTATAATGTAACAAAAGATTTCTATTTCACATAAATGCTGTTCTTCTGAACTTTCTATTCATCAAAGAAACCTGAAAAAATTCTACTCAGCTGTTTTCAACATAATAATAATAATGATAAATGTTAAATGATGCTAAAAAATCAGCTTTGACATCACAGGAGTACATTATATTTTTAAATATATTACAATAGAAAACAGTTATTTTAAATAGTAACATTTTTACTGTTTTTGCTGGCTTGGTGAAAAGCTTACTGTTCAAAAACGTTTGACAGTGAATGGGACCCGAAACCATTCAGTTACCAACATTATTGAAAATATCTTTTGTGTGTGTGTGTGTTCTACAAAGAAAGCAATGACATAAGGGTTAGTAAATAATGACAGAATTTTTATTTTTGGGTGGAATGTCCCTTTAAGGACACTATTTCAATAATGGCAGTGGCATTTAGCATACAAGTGATCTTCATGAAGATCTTTTGATGAATGTTCTGAGTTATGAATCCATGTTTTTCTTTGTTTTAGGGAGCAGAAAACCACCATTGCACTCCAGCCTGTGGAGAAACTGAATGCTGGTCAGGAATCTCTTACTGAGATCAAGGCCTTAAAGTCTGATGTAAATGGACAACACTGCTCTCAGAATACTGAGCAGGTGCCGAATGAAGCCGAGTCTGAGCTACAGGTGGCACTTTCTCATTCTCTCAAATGTTTAACCAGTGAATTTCATTTCTCACCACATTCACTCCACATCTGTGTATAAAAAAATTGTGATTTTTAATTGGTAGTTGTGAAAAAGCAGTTATCACCCAACTGACACATTTCCCACCTAATATTCAGCGTGATTTAGATCCTGTCAGATTTTAAAAGGGAGAAGAATAAACCCATATCTTTTGTTATTAATGTCAAAGGTTGTACATACAATATAGAAAACAAATGCTGTGGATAGACAGGTCAACAAATGGAACAATTAAAGAATTTTCAGTAAATCTGAACATTTATTCAACTTAATATTTTCATTAAAATCATTATTTCAATGAATCTATTTCCTTTTAGATTTATGTTTATTTGTTGCCAATTGATGACAAATGTAAGATCTTTAAATATTATTTAATTTGATTTAAACCATTGCTCAGGATTAAATATATTTCAAGAGGAAAAATGTTTCAAATATATGCTGGTTTTTTTTTTTACTTTTGTTATTTATCAGAAAATCCTGCAGAAATGTTTTCAACGTTGATTAAAAAATGAGAAATGTTATTTCTGTGCACCAAATCAGCATATTACAATGATTTCTGAAGGATCATGTGACACTGAAGACTGTAGTAATGGATACTGAAAATTCACAATATTACTTTTTTTTTAAGGATTTAAAAAAGCAAACATAAATTTGTCAATTAACACTTAATCTGGCACACCTGCAGGCAATAGATTTGTGCGTGGTAAAACAGACCAAACCAAATACAAAAAACAACTTAAAAACACAAAAAAAGATCTCCAGATGTTTAAAGGGTAGTATTCATTCATTGATGCTTAATTTTCATGACGCTGCATGTATGAAATCCCACTTGATTGTATCATGAACCTCCTACTTGTGAAAACCCTTGTAACATGTGAGAACTTGCCTGAGATAATCTGTGACCGCTGTGCTGTTTTGTGTACCTAGAGGATGAGAGAGGTGATAAATGATAAGGACATGGAGATCAAGAAACTAAAAGAGGAAGGAAGTGCCATCCAGCAGCATGCATCTCTCTTGGGGCAGCAGCTAGAGGAGGCCAAATTAGAGCTCCAGGTGCCCATGAACTGTTTTACACGTGTTTTTTAATTTGGGTGTTGATTGTTGAGTGTTTTTTAGGCCATGACGCAGATTATTCTCATCCACCTTATTTTATTAACTTAAAAACGAGCTTGCCTATTTTTTTATCTTGAATGTGCAAAGCTTCCAGTGTCATCAGCTGCCATTGATTTTTTCGCTGTATAAAAAAGCTCCTAATGTGGCTTAATACAGTTGAGTATCAGTAACTGAATAAGATATTTCACATAAAAAAAGTTTACATATAGTCCACAAGAGAAAATAATAGTTGAATTTATAAAAATGACCACTGTTTAAAAGTTTACATACCCTTGATTCTGCAATGACAACAATGACTGTATGATTTTGAGATGCATCTTTTTTTACACTGAGGACAACTAAGGGACTCATGCAACTATTACAGACGTTTCAAATGCTCACTGATACTCAAGAAGGAAAAACAAGAGCCGGGGGGAGGAAACTTTTTGAATTTGAAGATCGGGGTTAACTTAACTTATTTTGTCTTCTGGGAAACGTAAATATCTTCTGTAGCTTCTGAAGGGCAGTAGTAAATGAAAAAAATATTATATTTAGGCAAAATAAGAAAAATGTACACATCACACTTCATTCTGTTCAAAAGTTTTCACCCTCTGGCTATTAAAGCGTTGTTGTTGTTTTTCCTGTAGCATCAGTGAGCAGTTGAACCTTCTGTAATAGTTGCATGAGTTCCTCAGTGTGAAAAGATGGATCTCAAAATCATACAATCATTGTTGGAAAGGGTTCAATTACACAAAAATGCTGAAAAACCAAAGAATTTGTGGAACCTGAAAGATTTAACTGTTAGTTTAACTGTTCAGGACAAACAAGGGACTCATGAACAACCATCACTAAACAAAAACAGCTGTGGATCATTCAGTTTTACTGTTTACCAGCCTTTTTGTTGTTCTAGTTCTTTACCTATATTGCATCAAAAGTCCCACAAATTCACAGATCATTGCTTTGCTTCGCAATGCAATATGTGGATAAAGGTTTGTTCTTTACAGACGCTAAAGGAGAGTTATGAGAAGACAGTGGAGACTGAACATAATCATCCTACAACAGTTGCAAACAGAATATCCCAGCTGGCTAAGAAAGTGGATTCTTTGAGGAAATTAAGGTATTTTCTTTTTTTTTCCCCCATAATTCTAAATGTATACTTGCTTGTACTTCTGACTAAAATTAGACAATGTTTCTGACTTAAAATGATTGGTTTGACTCAGGGAGAGCAATCCATGCTCCACTGATGAAGATCAGCTATTAGAGTCCATCACCATCATCATGAACTACAGGATCTTAACGCCGTTGAGCTCAGAGAAACTGGAGATTGCGTGGAAAGCTTATGATCAAACCTTGGAGAATCTAAGAGGCTGTCAAACCGTGAGTAAAATATACATTCTTCTGATCAATGAATGAATGGAATGAGTTTACATATAGATGAATGTCATCTCTGTGGCTAAAAAAAAGTTTTCCTTAAAGGGATAGTTCAACCAAAAAATAAAAATTCTGTCATTACTTACTCATCTTCATGTCGTTCCAAACCAGTAAGACCCTAGTTCATCTTTGGAACGCAAATTAGGATATTTTTGAGGAAATCCGAGAGCTTTCTGACCCTGCATAGACAGCAATGGTACTACCACGGTCAAGGCACAGAAACGAATTAAAGACATTGTTAAAGTAGTAAGAAAGCTCTTCGATTTCATCCAGAATATCTTAATTTGTCTTCTGAAGATGAACGAAGACCTTGTGTGTATGGAACAACATGAGGGTGAGTAATTAATAAAAGAATTTAAATTTCAGGGTGAACTATCCATTTCTACTATCCATGTACATATCAGTGTATATACTGTTCTTGTTAGGAGTCTCTCAGCTGTATTACAGTTTGACATTCGCTGTTGTCTGCTGTTGACTGTCCCATTGCTTATACCAGGGGTGGCGAACTCCGGTCCTGGAGAGCCGCAGCCCTGCAGAGTTCAGCTCCAACCCTAATTAAAACTCACCTGCCTGTTGCTTTTTAGTAACCCTTCAGACCTTGATTAGCTTGTTCAGGTGCGTTTGATTAGGGTTGAAGCAAAACTATGTAGGGCTGCGGCTCTCCAGGACCGACGTTCGCCACCCCTGGCTTATACGTTTACTTCTGTGTGATCTGTTAGATGGCGGAAGTAGAGTCACTGGTGAACAGCAGGAATGAGGCCCGTGGTACTCTCTTAGCTGCTGTAGACGACTTCCTGCAGGAGGTGGACAAGCTGCCAATTAATGAACGCTTGGACAGGCTGAAGGTATGTAGTGAAGGGAGATACAAAGTAGTGTTATTTTAGTATTATTTATATACTGTTACCGTTTTTAATTATTATATTTTCTGTCATGTTTTAATTTTAGCTTAAAGGAGAAGTTCATTTCCAGAACAAAAATTTACAGATAATGTACTGTCATCGAAGATGTTCATGTCTTTCTTTCTTCAGTCGTAAAGAAATTATGGTTTTTGAGGAAAACATTTCAGGATATTTCTTCATATGGTGGACTTCTATGGTGCCCCGACTTTGAACTTCCAAAATGTAGTTTAAATGCAGCTGCAAAGGGCTCTAAACGATCCCAGCTGAGGAAGAAGGGTCTTAACTAGCGAAATTTCTATACTTTTTCAGCTCAAATGCTCGTCTTGTCTAACTCTGCCATGGCCATGTGTACTCTGTGTAATCAATACAGTTACGGTGTTGAAAAACTCCCATCATATTTTCTCCTCCAACTTCAAAATTGTCCTACATCACTGTTTTACCTTTTTTGTAAAGGGCGACCTTCTTTGCATGTTCACGTTGTAAACTCTGGGTACTTCTGCAGCGATGTAGGACGATCATTTATAGCCCTTTGAAGCTGCATTTAAACTGCATTTTGGAAGTTTAAACTTGAGGGCACCGTTAAAATCCACTATATGGAGATAATTCCTGAAATGTTTTCCTCAAAAAAAACATAATTTGTTTGCGACCGAAGAAATAAAGACATGAACATCTTGGACGACAACGAGGTGAGTACATTATCTGTAAATTTTTGTTCTGGAAGTGAACTACTCCTTTACATTTGAGTAATTTTGTGTTATTTAGTCATTTATTTTAGTTTTTTTATATTTCTATTTAGCTTTATTTTTATTTCAGTTGTAATAATTTTAGTATTTAAACTTTAAAATACGGTTGTTTTATTTCAGTTCTACTTCAATGAACAACAACAACAACAAAATAGTTAACAACACGTATCACACATATACACATATAACACATATAAACAATCACATATGTCTTTAATCAAACCGAGGTTGTGCTCAGTTCTGGACTCTTGTTGTATTTCTAACTATTAAATGTATGAAAAGTAGGGGTGTAACGATACATGTATTCGTAATTTCGTACCTAACCGTCACGGTACAGGCATCTCCAATCCAGTAGGGGGCGCCCACAGTAATGCAACTCTGTTTGATAACCGACCGCAGAAGAACAGCAAAATTGCGCACTTCAAAACAAAGCCCAATAGACAGTGATCATGTGCTGATTCAGGGCGCGTCTCTCACTGACAAAGGAGTATAACGTTACTTTAAAGGCTTGCGCACTCAACTGTCTGCGAAATGGAGCTTTGTGCTCTTGTATCCTACCTCTCTCGTTCGGCACAAATCCAAATATTCCATGATATGTCCATATTTGCGATGCATTCAAATACTGAACTATTATTTATTATGTAAATTATAGACTTTGTACTTCAGTCGCGTTCTAACGGTGACACAGTGAGGCGGGCGCGCTGATGTTTGGTTCACTGTGTTTTATTTTGATAAAGTACTAACTGCGCTGTCAAGTTAGCAATGCTAGAAGCCTGGAACTGACATGTTTTGTGTTTTTGTGCGCCGGCGCGATTACTTCAACTTTCCTCATATCAGCAAAATCAACTTAAACAAAAAACAAATAGGATGTCGCTTTCTGCCATTTGATTTTACTTTCTGTCTCAAAACTGAACTGAAACTCAGTAAATATCCCACGTTACCTGTCGCAGTTTCTTTCCTCTTGTCTATCAGTTAATTAAATTAAGTATATTTCAAGTATTTATTCCTTGTATGTATATATGTACTGCAGATTTTATAGCCTATGTATGACATTAATTTGATTATAATATTTAGTATTTTCACATGTAGGTAAAAAAAAATGTGTAATTTGTACTATTGTCTGTTTAAAATAAATGAAAAGAGACCTAGCATAGTAGATTTGCTTTTTTTTTCTCTGTTGTACCAAAATCGTATCGAACCGTTGACCCTCGAATCGAGGTACGTACCGAACCGTGACATCTGTGTACTGTTACCCCCCCCCCCCAATGGNCCCCCCCCCCCCCCAATGGAAAGCCCATAAATTAAACAAAAAAACAAATACATGGTATGTGAAGATTCACCTGCCAGATTTTTCATTACTGCATTTCAAACTGTGTTGTCTGCATATATAGGAAGTTGCATCCTCACTGACTGCAATATTTAGCTCTGTTATGCTGACGGAGGAGACCGAAGAGTGCTCTCTTGAGAAGTTCTGTGAGTGGAAGGGGCACAAACAACAGAAAATCAAAAATGTGCGAAAAACTACAGATGACGCTCTCTTTGCTCTTAGCAGCTGGGCAGCCAAGCTTAGCAAGGTACATTTTCTAATGTAAACTTCATCAAATACATGTCTCCTTTTACTGCTAGGTAATTATTTGGCATTTAGTTTAGATGGACAGACATGATTTATAGTATGAAGATACTTTGTTTGCTGCTGTATATGATGAAGCCTTTGTTTTAGTTTTCATGTTTGATGGAGAAAACATCATTGACCGAAGAAGATGTTGCTGAAGGTGTGGATGAGATCCTGATGAATGCTGACAATGCCTTGTGTGAAGAACTCAATACTGAAATCTCTGTAAGAGTTTCTGTCCTGATCTACACTTTTTTTACACTACATCTGCATTTCAGTGTGCTTTACCTCTCTTCTGAGCAAAGCACAAACCCCCAAATCTTTATTCTGCGCAATTTCAGATGTTTGAGTAAAACAAAGCTTACAATGGAAAATTTGTTTCTCACTGTTTTTATAGGAACAAGATGATAAAGAGAGGAAAATAGTGTTTAATGCCTTTCGTAAAGCCATGCAGGACATCCAGAAAGAGCAAAGTTTGTTAGAGGCCATCAGGCAAAAGTATGAACTCAACAGAAAGGTAAAAGAAACTCTCCCTTCGGATTAATTATGCACATCAAGGATACATTTATTTCATCAAAAGTACAGTAAATCAGTAACATTGTAAATATTATTATGATTTAAAATAACTGTTTGCTATTTTAAAATATTTTAAAATATAATTTATTCTTGTGTCACATCCATCCTTTTAGAAATCATTTTAATATGCTGATTTTGGTGCTCAAGTATAATTTCCTATTATTATTATTAATGTTGAAAAAAAAAATCTGCTTATTTTTGAGAACATGACATTTTTCTTTGTATTTTGATCATTAGAAAGAAAATAACAGCATTTATTTGAAATCTTTTGTAACATAAATGGGTTTACTGTCACTTTTGACCAATTTTATGTATATTTGCTGAAAAGAAGTAATAATTTCTTTCAAAAAAAAAAAAACTTACTTACCCCAAGCTTTTTAATTGCATTGTATACACTGCATGATTATTTTCATTATCAGTTTTATTAGTTGTAACAGCCACAATGTTTAACTGCAGTTAAAGCAGGAAATACAGCAGTGGCAGAGTGGCCCTCCTAAAGCAGACGAGCTGTTTGCGGTGAAGAAGCGCATCAGGAGCCTGAGATCTCAGTTGCGCTGGAAGCTGGTGGAAGTCAGCTGTCTGGAGGAGGTGAGAACACCCCTGCTTTATGTGCTCTGAGAAACCACATCATGGGGCCGCAGTTCACAAAATGTACACAGTGTTGGGAGCTCAGGTGGCAGGGGGCTGTGTTGATTTATTTGTTTGATTTTTATTTTATTTTATTTTTTAAATTAATTATTGTATGCAGCTCTTTTTACACTACCAGTCAAAAGCTTTTGAACAGTAAGATTTTTTTTTTATTATTATTTTTTTTAAAAGAAGTCTCTTCTGCTTACCAAGCCTGCATTTATTTGATCCAAACAGCAAAATTTTGAAATTTTTTTTTACTGTTTAAAACAACAGTTTTCTATTTAAATGTATTTTTAAATATAATTTATTCCTGTGATTTCAAAGCTGAATTTTTCGCATCATTACTTCAGTCAAATGATTTTTCTTAAATCATTCTAATATTCTGATTTGCTGCTTAAAAAAACATGTATTATTATTATTATTATTATTATTATTATTATTATTATTATGTTGAAAACAGCTGAGTAGAAATTTTTCAGGTTTCTTTAATGGATATAAAATTCAGAAGAACAGCTTTTATCTGAAATAGAAATCTTTATCCTCACTTTTGATCAATTTGATAAATCCTTGCTAAATAAAGTTATTTCTATATTTTCTTACCCCCAAAAAAGATACTGACTCCATGATTTTGAATGGTATAGTGTATAATGTTACAAAACTTTTTATTTCAGATAAATACTGATCTTTGAATCTTGGTATTCATCAAAGAATCCTGAAAAGATGTACTCACCTGTTTTAAATATTGATGATAACAACTCTCGAACAGGAAATCGGCATATTTTATTTCTGAAGGATCATGTGATACTGAAGACTGTAATGATGTAATGATGCTGAAAATTTAGCTTTGATCACAGGAGTAAATTACATTTTAAAATATATTCAAATAGAAAACAGTTATTTTAAATGGGAAAAAAAATCAAAATTTTACTGTTTTTGCTGTACTTTGTATCAAATAAATGCAGGCTTGGTGAGCAGAAGTGACTTCTTTAAAAAAAAAAACAAAAAAAAAAAAAACGTTTGACTGGTAGTGTATGTATATCTGTGCATTGATTAACTTCGGCTGTTGTATAACTAGAAGAGCTGGTAACATTTACTGGAAATGTCAGTTTATCAGTTTGAATTTCCTGCAGGCAGAAGAATTGGACCTGCCAGAGATTCTTAAGAAGAAGGAGGAGATCGCAGAGACGAGAAATGCTCTCTTTCAAGAAATCAGCCATGAGAAGAAGCAATATGTATGTGTAGATGTATAAATATCATTCATATTCTTAGAGCACGATTTTAATGTTTTAAAATTTAATACCTGAAATACCTAATAAGTTATACCTGAAAATGTCTAATATGTGCTGATGTGCAGATATTGCTGTGTGACCTCATGAAAAGAGGCTTTCCTGAGTTGCCAATGATTTATCCTGATGCAGATATCCATGGCTATATGGTGAGTGCTTGATTTGTCAGTGCCTACAAGTTTGTTTGTACATTCTTACAAATGTACTGACTGCAGGGAAAGAAAGTATGTATGTTTAAAGTCTGCAAGCTTTGGAACAGAATTTTATTCTTTCGATTCCTGAATGCATGTTTCTTTCAGAGCTCTGCAGGACTGTTAATGAAGAGCTTGGACAGAGACATGTTTGACGCAGAACCGATGAAAGAGCTGAGTGGGAGGAGACCTCTGCTTAGCACGGACTTCCAAGGACAGAAAGTAGTCCTAAAGGTTGGCTATAGCACAGAATGATCATTTGATTTGCATTAGTAAAGGTACAGTGAGAATATATGTACACTACAAGGATAGACTTGTAAGGTACACTTTCCAGGATATTTTGTTAGATATTGTGTGTCTATAGATATTGTCATGTACATTGTTGAATGTTTCTAAAAGAGTTGAGGGATGTTTGCAGTGCTATGCTGTGGATGAAGAGTCAGAGGCGAAGATGCTTGAACAAGCCGCCCAGTATCACAGAGCTCAGCAGCAGAATCCTGCCACAACCGTTCCTCTCCTGGCGCTGTTCTGCGGCAAAGTTCTCTTTCTTCTTTTACTATACTAGTTTCTGACTACTTAAAGGGGTCCTGTTATGCTCTTTTTCAAAGTCTTGATTTTGTTTTGGGGGTGTACTAGAACATGCTCTCATGCTTGGTGGTTCAAGAAACACATTATTTTTCACATAATTTACATTATTGCAATACCTTTCTCCCAGCCTGGCACAAATGAAGGCCAGCCTTCTGAAAAAAGAAAATGTGTTATGATTGGTCAACTATCCCAGTGCGTTGCGATTGGTGAACAGCTTAGACGGTGTTTCAGTACTGCCACGCCCCTTGTCAAAGCAGTTAGCGCAAGCTAGATTAATAGTGAATCTTACGTTTTAAAGGGGTCATCGGATGCCCATTTTCCACAAGTTGATATGATTCTTTAGGGTCTTAATGAAAAGTCTCTAATATACTTTGATTAAAAATTCTCAATGGTTTTGTAGAACAACACCCTTTTTACCTTGTCAAAATCAGCTCTGCAAAAATCATCTCATTTTAAGGGGTTGTTCCTTTAAATGCAAATGAGCTCTGCTCACCCCGC
>JAHKKF010529693.1:0-16604 GCA_019740295.1 Labeo calbasu | reverse complement strand
TTTTTTAAAAGAAATTAATACTTTTATTCAATAAGGATGCATTAAATTGATAAAAATGAAAGTACAAACATTTTTTAGAATAAAATATTTATATTATAAATAAATATTTAGATATAAATAAGCATTTATATTCAAATAAATGTTTTTTTTTTTTTTTTAATATTTCTGAACAAAATGTATTAGTTTTCACAAAATATTAAGCAGCACAACTGTTTTATCTGTGATAATAAGAAGAAATGTTTCTTGAGCAGTAAATCAGCCTACTTAAATTATTTCTGAACGATCACGTGACACTAAGACTGGAATAATTTGACATCATAGAAATAAATTACATTTTAAAATATATTAAAACAGAAAACATTATTTTAAATTGTAAATGTATTTCACAATATTGTTTCTATATATATATATATATATATATATTAAATAAAATATTAAACATAATAAATATTAAACATATAATTTTAAAATTATATTTTAAAATAAAATGAGTAAAAATGAGTATTAAAAAATTGAATTATTTTATAGTACACTTAAAAATACAACGCTAATATTTACTTTTTTCACTTTTTTATTTTTATATTCATTTTATAGCATTTTCAAACATAAAATCAGACCTAAAATCTTTTATTTTGGCCAGTTGCCGGCAAATGCGCTGGCATTTTTAAAGTTTCTTAAAGAAGTTTCTTATGCTCATCAAGACTGCATTTATTTGATCAAAAATACAGAAAAAATCTGTAATTTTGTGAACTATTATTGCAATTTAAAGTAACAGTTTTCTATTTTAATATACTTTAAAATATAATTTATATATATTTTTAAAATAAATTATATTTATACCAATCCAATATTAGAAATTGCAATATTATTTCACAATATTACTTTTTTCTGTATTTTAGATCAAATTAAAAAACATGAAAAATCCTACTGATCCCAAACTTTTTAACGGCAGTGTATACACAGTAAAAAACATAGGCTATTTTTGAAAGGCCATGATGGGGAAGTATTAATATGGCAGCAGAATGGATTTGTCATGATATCTACCAGAAGGGCAGTGCTAACCAGTCAAACCTTGACTCCTTGATTGTAGAAAGAAGTTTACACTCCACTGCACAAAGGTCTACAGATGGGCAAAACTTGAGTGAGAAGACTACAAATTGGCTTCTTTCATGGGAAGCAAACAACCATGCTCTCTAGACGCCTCGCTATTGTCTACAACGGGTTGTCGATATTTAGAAAGTCAAAATTACTAATTGCACTAATTGTCATTTACACTACTCAAGCATACTATGCGTCTCGTCCAGGTTTGCAGAAAGCGCAAAACTGTCCTGCTGGATTTTCCGGACAATACCAGGGTGGAAAGGTGCGCTCTCTGCTCGGGGTAGATTGGCTGGCATGTGTCCTGGTGGGGCTGCGAGCCATTTGCTATTCCTGGAAGAGACAGGCCTGGCTGCTTGATCAAAAGCTGAGTGGTCTGTGCCCATTCTGGGCGCCACCCTGGTGTGTCTGCGCTGATAGAGGTGGAACAGAAATAGCAAGGGAAATCAAGTGACACCAATACACTGGAGCGATGATCAATTTATCCTGCTCATGGCTGAAGACTGGGATGATGGGAAAGCTAAGTATCAAACACAAACTGAAGCAAGCTAAATCCAATCATTTGCAACTTCTGACTTGACTTTCAAGGCAACACCATCCCAAAGAGAGTTGGGTTACATTTGAATGCATAGATGGATTGGCAGAGCCTTTCTCAAGATGACAGAATTATCATTTATATTACTTCACTTTCCCATCTGGTTCTGTATTTCAAGCATTCATTGTTCTTATATTTTCATCTTTACTCTCTGATAGCAGCCACCCTTTTAGGAGACACGAGTTTCAAACTTTAAACAGGTTGTGATGATGCAAGCCTACCAAGAGATTACGGACCAAAAACAATCTTGCTTTTGCAGCACAGCAGAGTGGTAATAAATTGCAATAAAATATGTAAACGCGTGTCTTACAATATTAAACAATGTCCTTAAACTCTGTACAAGAAGTTCTGATCTAATGCACTCAGCCGCAAGCATTCCGGGCAAGCCTTGAAACATCTGCTTTTGTGCCGACGGTCATTTTTACCAGCTGTTATATTGGGGAAAGGGAGGGTTTGACAACGTCATCCAGGCCTCCCTCCTTCAGACATTCCCCTCTGGCCGTATATTTTATAGCAGCATTAAACATTAATGTGTCCAGCTTTGTCAATAGCGTAGCTCTGTAATTCAGCTATGCATATATTGATCTCCTTTGTGCCACTATTCTGAAGGGCTGTTTGACTTTGCCAATGTTATGTTGAGGCTTCAAGTAGTTCAGTCCCAGTGGGCAAAGGTCACATGGGAGAGTTAATGCATCTGCATTAAGGAGATAATTTAAGATGTATGGTCTGGAATAGATCAAATATTGGGATGAATGGTGTATCATACCTGCACATTCTGGGTTGTCCTCGTTGAAGTTTACTGCAAAGTCATGTGAGACCTGGGGGAAAATGAAAGAAAAAAGAAACACAACATTTTTAGGCTACTTGTGGCATGAATAATATACTCTTCGAGAATAATTCATGCTATTTATTATGCAATTGTTCGTTCTTTGGATTTGATTGGCCGAGCAGCTTTCTAAGAGTTTTGATATATAGTCCAAAAGCAGGGATATTTCACTTGCTACGTTTTCCATCCAAAGTTGTGAATATAACTTATGCACCAAATTGGAAATAAACTGGCACTACATCTCACTGTCTGGTCAGTACTTTTTCAGTGACATTTCTTATGTAACTTATGCACAAAATTGGAAAATATAATAAAAACGAATAAAGCACCTGTTCCATCCAGTGAAGAGAAAAAAATCGTCATTTTCCTTATAAACTGGCACTAAATATCATTAAGAAAAGTAGGAGAAGCCACTGAATATAATAATTTTCATATATGTAACCCTGGACCACAAAACCAGTCGTAGTAGCACGGGTATACTTAATAAATTGTATGGGTCAAAATTATCGATTTTTCTTTTATGCCAAAAACTATCAGGATATTAAGTAAAGATCATGTTTTATGAAGATATTTTGTACATTTCCTACCGTAAATATATCAAAACTTAATTTTTGATTAGTAATATGCATTGATAAGAACTTCATTTTGACAACTTTAAAGGCGATTTTCTCAATGTTTTTATTTTTTTGCACTCTTAGATTCCATATTTTTAAATAACTGTATCATCCATCAATGGAAAGCTTTCAGATGATGTATAAATCTCAATTTCAAAAAACTGACCCTTACAACTGGTTTTGTGGTCCACGGTCACATATAATAAATTACTTGAGCCTCAGAGTGAGCAGACGAAACATAATAAATGCAGTCACTGCTTTCGGAGGTGGATGTCTGCTGTTTGGGAATACAGTCATGTAAGAGAGTTCTGGGAGGAAATTATATACAAATTCTCTGATGACAGACAAGCTCTGCAAAATGACCAAAACAACATTTGAGATGCTGTGCAACGAGATTGGTCCGCTGATTAGTCAAGTTATCCAGTCCCATCACACAAAAACATGACTTTTCTGATGTGCATTGAAGAATTTATTCAGAAAATGCATTTCCATCTCTCGCTTTTCGCATGAACTCATGAAGTCAAAAACCACCTCAAGCGAGCGTATAATTTTTTCTTCCAAATTTGGCATTTCCATCACTTGTTTCTGATGCAATACATAGCTACAGGCACATGATTTCTTACATAGCTAGTTTATATCTCAGCTAACACTTTGCTTGTCTCTATCTTCTCACATAATAAATAAATCAAACTTTAATCAATATTTAATATAGATTTATTTATTTATTTATTTGAAGTCATTAGTCTTGAAATAAGCAGGATATTGTACATTAAGCTGGTCAATATTGCTGGTCAATACCCCTTTCAAGGGGATTCAAGGCCCTTCTCTTCACTTTGTAAATAAACACATAGTTTTCAATGCTATTGTTTGAATTCTTTAAAGAGATTTTAACTACAAGTCTGGAGTGAGGCCTGAACATCCAGATATTCGATCCATCTCTTGATGCCTAATATATAAAACACTCTCAGCTCAGCACAAAGGCACATTATCTGTCGGAGAGAAATGAACCTGCTGTTATCAGTTCATACATTACTCCAGTGGTTGCCTAATTAGAAGCATCGTTCACTCTTCATCGCATTAATGAAAACAATCCCATCGCACCCTTATCTCTATAAGTGCTAAAGAAGTTACCTTGAAGTCTGGAGGTATCCGAGCACCAAAGCCAAACGCTGGGAACATTTTGTCACTGCATAGAAACAAAAGCGGACAGAAGATTAGAGTTGGTGTGAATTGAGAGTCTTGGGGATTACTTACCAAATTTTCCATCATGCTTTCCTGTCTCAATGGCCCCTCATCACTGCTCATTTGTAATGGACACAGATTTGCATAATTGTTATTGTTAGTGCCTGCCAAATCAGCAAGCGCTGGGATTTCAGATTTCATCCCAACCAAACGTCCTGCTGGAAGTGCATTCATCTCATTCTGGAGAGCTGCCGGAGCTCGACACGGTGCTGGAAATGAGCTTTTGAATGACCTTTCAAAGAGCTGAAATAGCAGCTCAGCTACAGTCGTCAAAATCGCTGGGATTTAGCATGTTATCCAAAAACTGCTTCAGGGTTTCTAAAGGATCCCCGACTGTTAAATTGCAAAGGCCACAGGTCTAATAAAATAAGTTTTGAAAATAACAGGCTGCCTGCTAGAATGTAACTCCAGCCTTGTTTTGCTGCTGTTAACGTAGCTTTAATTAAAACAGGCCTGTGGATGACATATTCTATTATCAGAGCAACATAGAGCAACTATGTAAACTGGGATCAAAATAAAACAATGTTTTTCATAAATTCCAATTAACCACTCTCTATTTACTGTTTGAAGTAAAAAGTGTTGTGAGTTATGTTTTTTGTGTTGTGTCTTGGTTATGTCACTAGAACAGTTTTTCCTGTTTAATCTCTGAAGTTCAGGACATCACATTTCTCATGTGTGCCTACGGCAGCAAGTCAGTCACTGATGTAACAGACTGTGTTTTTGTACTAAGGTACCTCCTAAGGAAAGTAGTCTCTAACCAGCTTCCAAGGCACCAAAACATCATGTATAAAGAAATGTGTGACCTGCATATTGCTCTCTGCGCTCCAGGGCTTTCAGTTTTTCATAAAAAATCCGTCACTGTGGGTAAAACACCCACTATTGTATGAAATATTGATTTTTTTCTTATAACAAATGTTCTTTGGTCAGAACCCATGGTTACTTTTGAATGTCCATCAATGGTGAAAGATACATCCACATCTGCTAGGTTTGGGACCATGCTAACCAGCCAAACCTTGACCCTTTTTTCATTCCATTCACATCACTTTTTTTTTTTTAGACAGCCTACACATTAAATAAAAATAAAACCCAATGTTGGGACTCTACTGTCAAACTACTGCACACTCTAAGAAACAGAACGGACTCGCATATCTGTGAACCTAAACAACTGGTGTATGAAAGAAAGTCGAGAACCTAGAGAGCTAAAATTGGATTTGAATGGCTGTTCAGCCTGCTCACCTGTCATAGTCTTGGCAAATCTCCCCCACTGCGACTAAAGCTTTCAGATACTCGTTAGGCTGGTAGGGGTGGATGTAGTGTAACGAACAACTGTTTCTAGGATCCCCATTAGATGCTGTGAAGTCAATCGCTACCTGAAAAGACAAGCAGCAATCAAAGTAGTGCTTTGACGCTAATTACTGTAAATGTATACACCATGTGGAGAATCTCTACAGAGCGCTGTCAACGGTACTGACAGCGAGTAAACAGATTGTATAGAGCTGTAAAATGCATGAGTTTAAGTAGGCGTGGGACTGTGTTGATAAAATATACCTGGCTTGTACAGCTACGACAGACTTCTGAAAGGTACAATAAGCAAGTTTTTTTATTAAAATATCCAAAAACCACTAGAACAGTGTTATATATGTTGCTGAATGTTTAAATCCAGAGAAACAGCTATTTCAACTAGTGTAACAGACCATATCCTTGCGTTGCCTGCCAATGATGTCATACACCCTCGATTTTCTGATTTTATTTTGCAGAAAACATTATAACAGAACTTTTAACACACTCAAATGTATCTAGTATGATAAAACAGCGCTGCTTTTTCTTACATACGAAGGAAGGAGCAGAAATGCTCGACTGTGGCATAAAAACGTCATGTATTGTGCTCGTCCTTCATTAGCAATTGCTCTAGCGTCCTCGTTTCACTTCTTTAATACATTAGCATGGACATGATTTCTGCCCGAGTCCCGACGGACTGCATCGGCTGTGGGGATTAAGACTACAACTCCCATGATTCCACACACAATCATGGCATCATCAAACGCTTTTGTTTCTTTGTTTGTTTTGAATATGCATGCCCTAGTGGCGAAAACTTACACATTGTGCCTTTAACACAATATATACTAAAAGTCATGGACCAAAAGTCAATAGTTTGATCATAAAACCCATGTCAACTTAATTGGTTCTCAAACCTTTTTAAGAGGACAACCAATAAAATAAACATTTTGGACTATGTAACATTCCAAATCAGGGGGAAATACATAGTTTATACCCAGCATCTTATCAATAGGTTATTTTACCATTTGTTAAAACTGAAACTTTATAATAAGGTGTCGTTTGTTAACATTAGTTAATGTATTAACTAACATGAACGGACAATGAACAATACATTTATTGCACTATTTATTAATCTTTGTTAATGTTAGTTAATAAAAATACAGTCATTCATTGTTTGCTCATGTTAGTTCATAATGCATTAATTAATATTAACAAACAACTTGTGATTTTAATAATGCATCAGAAAATGCTAAAATTAACATTAACTAAGCATAATAAACGCTGTAGAAGTGTTAAGTCTTAGTTCATGTTAACTAATGATCCTTATGGTAAAGTGTTACCTTAAAACTTTATTATTAGGGTCATTAATAACCGTACTGGATTTTATAGCATTTATTTACCACTATTTAATAAATCATATCCCTGAAAGTTAGATCCCTCTCTTTTAGCAACACCATGTATTTCATGCAGAAAAGTTTTGTAAAAAATTGCAGGTCTACCAGTTTGCTTTCTAGAGAAATATCAACACTTATTAAAACTGCATGTTATATAAATTCATAAAACAAACATGAGGTCCATTTAATTGAAACTAATTCTACAAACTTGCCAGGAGACTGTACATAAAAGCAATTCAGAAAGAACTTATTATGACAGATAATAAAAGTAATGAAACACTACGGTGCACACAAAGGTGTCATGCGAAAATAACTGTGCTGTATGCAGGTGAGACAATTATTACTTTATAAATTATGCAAAAAATAAACAATTAGAGTGACACTTTGTTTTTCCAGTTCCCATTAGTATGTACATGGTAATGAATAATGAATAATGAGCGCTCTGACTAATAATAACATAATTCATTAAACAAAAACTGGCGGCTATGCTAATGTCAGAGCAAACTAATGATAATGGATGATTAGTTTTATGGATATAAACACAGATAAATGAACTCTGTCAAGTAAGAAAGCATGGGTTGTATTTGTCTGGACTTACTGTAAACTGTATTTGGCAACCACCCATGATGTAGTCCAGAAAGGAATGCATCTTAATTATCTGTGGATACAAAAGGACAGGTTATGGTGAATTCATGCACTTTCATGTTGCTATTTCCTTCTCATCGCTTCTAATTTATGTCAACTATGATCAAATTCAGTGGCCATTTGCAGAGCTAGGATCTCACATTTTAGCCGGTTGGAATGACTTCTAGCTGTGTGAAGTTCCCACCTCCATCTACTGTAACCATCAACGCCTCTGCTGACAGCATGATACTGCCGCTTTTTGAAATACAGGGCCTACGGGGAGGAGACAAGGTCCTCTAGAGAGAATCATTTTATGATTAAAAAATATTACCTTGCATTGATTCAGAATGACAATCCCAGAGTTCTTGTAATTCTTCTTCTTGACTTTATATTTGGGGTTTATGCATTCCCACTGGACCTGTCATTGTTTCAGAAATAAAAAATAAAAACACACCATTAGCTTTCCATCATTACCGGTTGGAGTGGGTGATCGAGACATCCTGGACAATATAATAGCTTCATTAGGATGTGCGAGATGGGGCATAATCGCTTCCCATTGGAGAAGTGAAGGACAAAAACAAGTAGACAATAGACTCAGAAAACAACAATTTCAGTCATAATAATGAGGAACGATGTCGAGCCTGGAAGAGATGTTCTAAAATAATTAGCAGAGTCTGGTACCGATGCCTGCGGTGTTGAGATATAAGCCCAAAGCGTTCGGGCCTTCACAAGAGAACGAGGTGTCATCCAGCTGTAGCTGTGCATTTTAGCAGAGTTACAATTAACTGACAGCTTAAAAGACAATGACTTATTGTTTTCAAAATTACAAAGAGATGCTGGCTAATTTAGTCTTCAGCAGTAATGGTTAATCACCGGATCCATTTTTAGAGCAAATTGCGCATTGTAGACTATTTAATGGCGACTGAAATTCTTTAGCACCTTACACAGAACAACATCCTCATCACTGATTATTAAGAAGGACGTGGTCATTTTGTGTGAATTTTCGACCATAAAAAAATGCAATTATCCAGTTTGCAAACAATGCAGTGGTCCTAAATGCAATAAAGTGCTAATTCCAAATTATAGAAGTGCAGAATGACTTAATGGACACTGGGTGCAGGGTTACAAACTCTGATGTGATGTGATGCTGTTTTGCAGATATTTCAAAATAGCATTTCATTAGTTTTCAAGTCTTTCCATTAGTTGTGTCGTTAAATTAAAATATTCTAATTATGCAGTTATTCCACTTGTAATTCCATTAGAACACAATGTTCTTTTGCAGTCAGTCATTTTGAATTCAGGTATGTTTTTGGTATGTGTATGTCCCTCTTAAAAGAATTTGGTCTATCTATCCATCTATCTATCTATCTATCTATGGATTTGGTTTCAAAGAATCAATGAATCAAAGAATCAATAACTCAAACAATTCCTGAATCATTTTGAATCTGTCTATCTGAATCTATCAATCTGAATCTATCTTTTTATCTATCCCTCTATCATCTATCTGGTTTCAAAGAATCAATGAATCAAATATTCAATAACTCAAACAATCATTGTTCATTCTGAATATATCCATCTATCTATCTATCTATCTATCTATCTATCTATCTATCTATCTATCTATCTATCTATCTATCTATGTTTCTGGTTTCAAAGAATCAATGAATCAAAGATCCAAAAATTCAAACAATCATTGAATGATTCTGAATCTATATATATGTCTATGGATTTGATGTCAAAGAATCAGTGAATCAACGAATCAATAACTCATACAATCACTGAATCATTCTAAATCTATCTATCTATCTTTTTAGAATGTGTAAGAAATATCCAGCAGTTCAGTTCAGGGATACTCAAGGTAGTTCTTAACAGAATCTGTTAAAGCAGAAGAAACTAAACTGACTGTGAGCCACATGAAGATCTCCTCATATAACCTCACTCCCCTTTCATCTTTCACTTTTGCTGATTACTCTTTGAACCAAACTAGTTCCTACTCATCAATAGCTTAACCTGCTCTGAATATCTCACAGAGCTGTTTCAAATAAAGTCTATTGGATTTAAACAGCTGCTCCGCTTGTAGATGGTGTTCTCTGTGTTGGATGTGAAAGTGCTAAAATCAGTTGATACATTTTTATAACAAGTTTAAAACTGGTACCTGTCTTCCATCCATCGCTGATCGCATCTCTTTGAACGTTGCCTGAAACTCCCCTATGAAATCATGCTTTCCGTTCGAGTCCCAGTCCCACACTGTACACTGGATGTTAAGGGAAGAACACAACAGGCGAGAATTTATTATTAATAAGACATCTAAAGAAATGGTATGTGTTGGTCCAGTGGTATGTATGATTTAACTTGTGCTACTTTCACTTTTTTTCATCTCATTGCATTTGATTTCTTCTCTCCTCATACTCCCCATCCCCCTCAAGCATTTGTTTCCTCTAGATTGGATACCATTTTTTCAGCATTCCTCTGGAGCAGAAATGAAAGATATTCTTCTGGATGTGCACACCATCTACTCTAGTTGAACCCACTCTGGCTGCCTACATACGGTCCACTGAGAACGCTGATCACCACAAATGTCTGGAACCCGAACACACAGCATAAAAAACTGGAGCAGACTTATCATCACTATGCCCCATGCACTCATGCATTAAACATAAAGTGACATTACAAATTAATTAAAGTTTGATGGTTTTCTGCAATATTCAAGACAACAGGGGGTTGACTTATATAATGTTGCTGTAAAAGATGAGATCAGGACATAGTGTGGGTGCTTTCATTCACACAGTACTTAGCCTGAGCAATTCTGTTACCACATTTTCATACTTTATGATGCAAGATGGAGTTGGACAAGCACAATTTAAAGCTGATGTGTGTAATTTTCTAATGTTAGTACATTTTCTTGTATGCCAACATATGCCAAGTATTACCAAGCCATTAGTAGCCATTCCACCAGCCTGAAACGGCAACATTGGCTCAACTAATGCCTTTAGATGGGGCAGGACTATCTGTTTGTTCAACCAAGACAAAGTGCTAAAAGATATTCTATGGGAAACCTATTTGAAAGAACATTTAGCTCCAGCTTTAAAAGTTTTAAACACTTCAGCTTTAAAAGAAAGAACAAATATATTTCAAATTAATTAAAAAAACTAATTGCTAAACCATTTAAAACAACTTGTGAATAAGGTTTTGATGGTATAACATATGGTGTATTCTTCTGAATTTAAAAATGTTAACATCGAAGAGTACAAGTATATACTCCATTATACAGAAATTGTGAAACATCTAGGGGGAAAACTGTAAAATTTAGCAGTAAGTTATGAAAGGACAACTAAAGAACAGAAAAAAACTTCATAATAACTAGTCTTTCTAGTTTGAAATAACTGCAAAATTTGCTCAACTTAAAGTGGTATCTTTGCATGCAGACAAAGCTATATATGCTAAATAAACGTATTAATTTCTATAGAAATTAATATTTCACAATATTACTGTTTTTGCTGTATTTTGGATCAAAATGCAGGCTTGGTGAGCAGAAGAGACTACTTTAAAAAACATTAAAACACTTACTGTTCAAAAACTTTTGACTGGTAGTGTACAGTGGAGATCAAAATTAGAGAAAAATCTCTATATATACCTGATCTTAATCGCTCAAAATTGGAAGGAATATTAGCTGCATGTATACCACTGTTCTTCTAACATGTTTGACAAAATATCCAAGGCATTTAAAAAAAACTTTATTTTGTGGAAAACACAGTGATCAAAATTAAAGAACAGTAACCACTGTAGCATGAAAGAAGATTGCAACTAAAAATTTGGAGGAATTTTGGACAGCACATCACATACAGGACATCACTAGTTTTTCAGTCTCTTGAATCTCAGTTCAGTGACTGTAGTGGGTTTCTTAGCCATAACTTTGTCACCAAGGATTTTCCAGAGATTTTTAACCATGCATAGATAAGTATGGCCCAGGAATTTCATTATTTCAATGTTCTTAGCTTCAAGGAACTGCTTTACCTTTTCTGCGGTGTGACGGGGGCATTGTCTTGCATGAAAATTGCAGGCTGATTGGGAGATTCTTGCAGGGAAGGAACTACATGTTGCTGAAGAAGGTTCTGATAAATATTTTCTTTCACCCTGCCATGTAGCTGTATAACAGGCTCAACTCCTGCTGCAGAAAACATCCCCCAAACCATGACACTTCCTCCTCGACCTTTCACTAACTTCTTTATGCGCTTGGGTTTCAGTCTTTCCTCAGTTTGACGCCAAACATTATGTTTCCCATCAGACCCAAATAAATCAAACTTGCTTTTACTAAAGTGAACTTTGGACCAGTTCTCCTCTCTCCACACAACATGCTCCTCAGCAAAGGTGGGCTTAGCCTTTTGATTCTTTATGCTGATAAGAGGCTTAGTCACTGCAGAGTGCGCTTTCAGTCCTGAATTCTCTTAAACATGCCGAGACAGATCCTTACCCTGTTCAGCACTGAACTGGCAAGCAATTCCAGCTACAGTGCTGAACCTGATTCCCTACTGAGAGTATTAAGTAGACAACCAGCCTTTTTGAGGAACTTGAATAAATGTGATGCGATCTAGAAAAGACCAACACATGGTGAAATTTTACCTTTTTTTAGGTGTTGATACCATATGAAAACTGAGCTCAAGCCCTTTCCAAAATTGTATTTAGTGTGTCCATAGCATAACAAAAGTTACGGCTATCTTAAGTTGGCGATAGCTATGATTTTCAAGAATGGAATTTTGAGAAAAATGAGTTTAAAATGAGACAGGTTTTACTGTTTACTTCACGGGTTTAACTAGAGCTGTCCGTCAAGTCAGGGGCGCTATACTGCATCATTACACAAACAGACTAATGTCTGTCTTCCATTGTTTATCGTGGGCATAGTCTAAACTTTTGATCACCCTTTGTATGTTTAGATAGCACAAATAGTGTACCTTGCAGTTTACATTTAGAAAAGCGAGCGCAGCACAATTGTTCATGCACTGCATATAACAGACCATCATCAGACTCCTCCTCTTTAGTAACTTCATCTTCCGATCCTTCATCTCTGGATGTGAAATAGTCCATTATAACATCATTTAGGGCACTGACATCACCAAGATTGAGCAGGCTGAGACGAGAAAGATCGTTTTGAGTGAGCAGCTACTTAAGACTGTGGTGTCCTGATGTGCTCCAACATCTCACGATATTAAAAAAAAAAAGAATTAAAAAAACTTTGTGTGCCGTAGTTTACGCAAGACTGGTGGGGAATGTGCATTGATACACCTTTATTAAATATGACGTGGTTTACTTTGATAGGTTACTGTAACTGTTTTTGTGGTGTTAAGAGAAAGCACCTCCGCAGCGCGTTCTTAACATAAGAGAAAGACAGTCATTTCTGCTTGCTGCAATAAATCACTATTTTTCTACACTAAACAAGTGAAATTTGTCATGATATTTTCAGAGATGATAGGCAAGATGTTATAGAATAATATATATATATATATATATATATTGTTTAATATCTACATTTGGCATTTTTTTGCCTTTATTGTGATAGGACAGATCAGAATTGACAGGAAGTGAAGTGGGAGAGAGAGGGGTGGGATCGGGCAAGGTCCTTGAGTCGGGATTTCGAACACGGGACGCCCGGAGCGCAACAGCGCTATATGTCAGCACGCTGCCCACAAGGCTATTGGCACCGACACAGAATAATAATTTAATAAAAAATTAAATAAAAAATTGACATTCTACCTATTTTTCGAATTTCCGAAAAACGTCCCAACATGACATCTGACGGGTTTTCCCAGATCGCATCACAAATTAGTGTCACTGTAAAGATGCAATATTCAAGAAATCACAGATTTTAAAAGACCAGTTTCTCTTGCAATGGCAGAAGGGTCATCTCTTTGACCTTCATCTGGACGACCTCCTGTCGCATGGTTTCTTAGAGCTGCCCGCCACTTTGCAATCTCTGGAGGAATGCTGCCAGTTAAATAGGATTTGTCATACAATTAAGGAAATTAGCGCCAGGTGCTAGATTAACACCAGTAAATTGGAGCTATCTGTAAGTGTTCTCTAATTTTGATCAGAATTCTTTTTCAAGTATCTCATTTAAGTTTTAGTACTTCACTTAAGAATACAATTAACTTATAAAATATACTTAAAAACTGCTCTTCTACTCCTGTTAGGATAACTTAAATCACGGCCTTGAAATTTAGGAAATTACAGGTTGTTCTCTAATTTTGATTTCTACTGTATACTGATTTTCTGGACCGCACAAAGAACCAAACAACTGATGTACTAACAGCCATGTTCAGCATCCTGCAGAAAAATGAAAGTGTCTAGTTTATCATTTGAACTCTGTTCAAGGGTGAGATGTCAGTGTACACAACGAGAAAAATGAAATCATAATACTTAATATTTCATTAGCCCACAACAAATATGCTTCAGTGGAATCATAATAAGGCCTGTCGAATATCGGCAGGATCCAATCAATCACAGTCATTACGAGTTAAGCACACATGGCACCATCACGGCACCCCTTGTGTTCAGCAGAGGTTCTAAAAGGAAGACACGTTTCCCACACTGATCGCCTTTGCTCTGAGTGGTGTGACAGCAGCGCTCTAATGGACTCCTAAAGGGCAGGTCTGGGAACGGGGTGAGCTCCAGCTGTGAGCTGAGCTACATCCGTGAGTGATTCTGCAGATGGCATGGAGGACGGCTGCTACTAAATGAGGCTGAGCCCTTTGCTTTAATAAGGGCTGAGTTCTGTTCAGTCATGAGTGGGCAGAAGGGAGGCCACATGCAGCCATATGCTGATGCACTACAAGCAGGAAGAGAGGCACACAGGTGCCCTTAAGAGTTGTTTAAAGGGGGCTCAAAACATCGTGTTGTTAAATGGATAGTTCATACACAGATTCCATCACTCCAGTGTAACATTTTAAAGATGTACACTGCCAATACCATTTGATTTTTATTTAACAAGCATGCATTGAATTGATCAAAAGTGACAGTAAAGATTTTTAAACATTCTGTTTCTTGTATGACAGAATGATAGATAGTTCTTAGGATGATTTTTAAGGGTAATAAAACACTAAATCTATTTATTTATTTATTAGATAATTACTGCAGGGAAAGGCACTTTATTATCAAGATCATAATAATTTAACAGGAGGTACTTTAATTTAGGTTCTTGCGGGAACTGCGACTTTTAATATTAAATTAGTCTTCTTGAACACGTTCATGTCAAAAACTTCCCTGAGTAATTCCTTGCCCAATTAAATCAAGCAGACTTTGATGAATGAAGAACGAACGAATGAAGCAAGAGAAGGCCAGAGAGAGGAAAGTGGGAGGTAAATTAGGAAATGCACATATTTAAGTAGAACACATGGGAATTCCTTTGCTGAAACACATGCTCACCAAGCCTAGCAGTCCAGACCCAGTGTAATCAGGCCATGTGACTGATCAGAACCCCTGCCAGATATCTGATCTCAACACACATGGTGGTCCAGCAACACTCATTGAATTTCAAAACAGTATGGAAATCAGCATTGCTCATCTTGTGTGTAAATGCAACTTCACAAAGCTAGCTCTGTCCAGGTAATCATCTAAACCAGTAATACAAAAGTAGACTGCATCTCACTCAAACAAAAAAAAAAGAGTCTATATTTCACTAACTGCATCAAAACGCATTGGGAAACTGAAGAGTGAAATGTACATCTGCATTAATTCAATAAAAAAACAACTTCCTTCCCAACGTGCTGAAGTGCCTTTGTTTCAGTCAAATTTTAGTAGAATTATTGACGGGTAAAAAGCAGACCGTTTTCACCCAAGAGCAACTACATCAAATTACGAACGCAATGCGTGTACTTCTAAGCTTCTTACAAGCTGCCACCTGCCAAGAAAATGAATTGCAAATGCCAATGTAAATGTAAAACTAAATTAAAATGGATCCATGCATTTATTTGTTAGTGTAAGTCAAATACATGTTCATCTCTAAGAGGAAGACATCATATTTTACCTTCAGTATTCTTTCATGGTCTCCACTACAGAGTGAGTTAAGGGAAGTCTTGAAGGTCTTCCATACGGGGTTGAGGTTATTCATGACGGTCTGTGCAGAGGGGAAGAGAGCAGTTCAGTATTGCTTAAAGGAGTTCATTTCCATAACAAAAATTTACAGATAATTTACTCACCCCTTAAAGGAGAAGTCCACTTCCAAAACAAAGATTCACATATAATGTACTCACCCCCTTGTCATCCAAGATGTTCATGTCTTTCTTTCTTCAGTCGTAAAAAAAATTATGTTTTTTGAGGAAAACATTTCTGCAGTTTTTTCATATAATGGACTGATTTGAACTTTCAAAATTTAGTATAAATGCGGCTTCAAAAGATCCCAAATGCGGTTGTAAATGATCCCAGCCGAGGAAGAAGGGTCTTATTTAGCTAAACGATCAGTTATTTTCATTAAAAAAATACAATTTAAATACTTTTTAATCTCAAACATTCATCTTGTCTTTCTCTCCATGAACTCTTGTGTATTCTGGCTCAAGACAGTTAGGGTATGTTGAAAAACTCCAATCGTATTTTCTCCTTCAACTTCAATAATCATTTCAAAATCATCCTACATCACTGCTGAAGTACCGACACTGTCTTTGCAACATGAACATGCAAAGAAGATCAAACACCCTTAACAAAAAAGGTAAAACAGCGATATAGGATGATTTCGAAGTTGACGGAGAACATGGGAGTTTTTCGACATACTTTAACTGTCATGAAACGGAACAAAAACAGTCCAAGCAGAGTAAAACAAGATGAGTGTTTGGCATTAAAAAGTATATAAATTGTATTATTTTGATTAAAATAACCGATTGTTACGCTAGATAAGACCCTTCTTTCTCGGCTGGGATCATTTACAACCGCATTTGGGATCGTTTGAA